>OZ005650.1:122506730-122806730 GCA_963930645.1 Salticus scenicus
TTAATTACTATATTTTTAAAAATACCATATACATAATTTTTTTAAATACCAATTTGTTAAGTTTTGAATAAACAATAAAATATGTATGATAGGATATTCAAAATGAATAATTTGTACTTTATTTTTAATTGCAAAATAGTTACATATCCAATATTTTCCAGAAATTATTTTTAGAAGTTCTTTCATAAATTACATAAATTAAAAGATACCAAAAATAAAATGATAGTTAGACAATAAAGTATATGCATTTTCAAAAACAGCAGATATGCCCCCCCCCCCCCTCAAAAAAAAAAAAAAAAAAAAAAAACTTTAAAGTGTGTATCATTTAATATTTTTACATATATATTATATATTTTCTCATTTATTCAAAAATAAAATAAAATATGTTTGTGTAGTTGCACATTTTTAATATTTATTTCAAGATGATTTATTGTAAATCTTATATATATATATATAATAATAATTATATATTAATTTGTTCTCTTGATATATTTATTCACGTTGCTTATATATATATACTGTTTATGTGCATGTAAATATTATAAATATCAATATTTGAGGTACAATTATTCACATTTTTAAATTAATTTTTTTTGCTTCATTATATTGCTTCATATATATGTCATTTGCTTTAGTAACAATTTTTATTTGACTAAATAAGTTTTCCAGATATATTAACAGGATTTCTTGATATCCCCCCCCCCTTTTTTTTAATCCCTTTTTAAATTACTATGACCACTAAGTAAAGAGAGAGCGATTTCAAATATGACTCAATTAGTATGTTTTAATAAATTAGTTTTAGTAATTTTATTATTCTTGATAAAAACCATTAACAAATCTGCTCTTTTTACTTTCTTCTATATGTAATATAGAGAAAGTATTGGATTCGCGAAAATTTTCGACCTCCGTTTTTTGATGGATCTACACGTTTTGGGATGTCCTGAACACGAATTGATAGTTTTTAGAAAATGTCTGTCTGTGTGTCTGCCTGTCTGTCTGTCTGTCTGTGTGTCTGTATCATTTTTTTGTGGACGCTGTATCTCACGAACATATGAATGAAATTTAACCAAACTTGGTATTTAGTTGCACCCTGACATGAACTGGTGCCCATTAGATTTGGGGATCAATAGCTCAACAGGTGGCGCTGTAATCGCATTTTATGCAAATTTTTAACATGGCAGCATAGGACAAAATTCCGTATAAATGGGCATAATGAGAGTTATTTTAAACTTGTGATTGTAAAATTAATTTGAATTATTGATGATAGTAGTAGTTAACTAGGAAAAAAAATTTGTGCATGGGGGGGCATCGGTTCCCCCCCTGGGGGGAAGTACCCCCCCGGGGGGGTTAAATTTTGAAGATGGGTATCATTCGAAAGATCTCGTCAATACCTTTAAAACGAATGGTTGAACCATAAATCTGTGATAATTTAAAACAAAGTTATCGATTTTTTTTACTTTTAACAAAAAAAAAACTTAGAAAAAAAATCGTATTTTTTTTTTTTTTTAAACGAAATTTTACCAAACTTGGTATTTAGTTGGTCCCCGACATAAACTAGTGCTGATTATATTTGGGGATCAATAGCTCAACAGGTGGCGCTGTGATAGCATTTTATCTAAATTTTTAACATGGCAGCATAGGACAAAAATTCGTATAAATGTGCATAATAAGAGTTATTTTACTCTTGTGATTGTAAAATTAATATGAATTATTGATAATAGTAGTACGTAACTAGGAAAAAAATTTTGTGCATGGGGGGGCATCGCTTCCCCCCCAGGGGGGGAAGTACCCCCCGGGGGGGGGGGGGGTAAATTTTGAAGATGGGTATCATTCGAAAGGTCTCGTCAATACCTTTAAAACGAATGGTTGAACTATAAATCTGTGATAATTTAAAACAAAGTTATCGATTTTTTTTACTTTTAACCAAAAAAAAAAAAACTTAGAAAAAAATTCGATTTTTTTTTTTTTTTAAATATTGTTAGTGATTGAATATGTATTAATTTTCACAAAAAAAAAAAAAAAAAAAAAGGAAAAAAAAAAATCATTTTTTTTTTTTTTTTTTTTTTTTTAAATATTGTTACTGATTGAATATGTATAGGAAAATATAGAAGAAAGTCTTGTGGTGGCCACAACATACTAGTTTAATGTGTATTATGTGGGATTTTTCTCTTTTCTTTTTTATTTATGGGACCACATAAAAGTAATAATGTATTCGCTAGCAGCGATAGCAACCAATTTTGAACAATAGTATCAGGGTTGGGTTTTTGCCGGCAAAAATGCATTTTTGCCAGGACAGCGGCAAAAATGAAAAAAATTGGCAAAAATGGAAAAAAATTAGGAAAAGTGGAAAAATAAAATTAGAACAACACAATCCCTTTCAATTTTCACCCTTTACACTTTGGCACCTCAATGAAAAGAATGTTTGAAGATTTTTTAATTTAAAAAGTAATTATAATTAATTAATTAATAATAATATATAACCAGTGTCCAATAAATTCCGGGTGCCAGGGTGACTATAAATATCCATTGGTGTGGTGACCAGTTACGGCAGTCTGACAAAAAAAATTTCATGCATTTACAATATTTTTTATGTATATTTTTGTTTTTCCTCCCACCTTCTTGTCTTGGTATAAAAGATGATATTTCTGATGTATTGAATGAATAGCATGAGTTTATTGTTTTCTGAAAAATTTAACAATTATTTCTGTTTTTGAAAGATGTTTTTCCATGAAAGATAGATTCCCATATTTGATAAATCTTCTTACTACTATACTGGTACTTTCCATGTCAACATCTTTGTGTTAAACAAGATTTAAGCATCATAAACACTATCTAAAGCAAACTATGTTCGAATTTACAACTAGAAAGTTTAAATAGTCTGATACTTATCAAATGGATTCTCTTTAAAGGAATTCTGTCCTGAAAAATTAATAGACAAATAATATTTTAAAGCCAAAACTTAAACACTCTCAATATATTTGATGATTATATTAAAGGTAAAATTAATATTTCTGTAGATCCCCCCCCCCCCCCCCCAATAGTTTGTTTTTATCTTTATAAATAAAAAAGTTATTTTCTTAAAAATTTCCTCAGTTCACATTTTTAACTGAATAGTTCATTTATTCAATGTAAAATAATATATTAATGACCTGCATTAATTATATAATTATGAAATATTATCCTTAAATTCTCTAAGTTTTGCTGTGAGTATTGTCATAGAAATAAATTGTTATTTCTGGCTCCTGAGATATTGAAACTTTGTCAGTTCCTGAACATAACCATAAAAATAAAACTACAAAATTATATTTTTATTTTATTGAAGTAAAAAAAATATTAAGTAAGACATATTCAGAGAGAGAGTTTACTTGCAATTTACATTTCAATTCCGAAAAATGCATGATCAGTGACTGACTGGCATATTTTAGAACAGCTGAGTCAATAATTGAATCAATATATGACTTTTTCCCACTGTAAACAAAAATATGTAATACATTGAAAAACACAAATATTCTAGTAATTAATTATTGAAGAATATTTTTTAGAAAGGTAATTTAAATATTTTTAAAAATGAAAAAAATTATGTTAATTTCTGATGTTAAAAATTTCATTTTAAAGAAATTTTAGAATGCATTATTTTAATGATTTACATAAGAATCAGTTGATCAAGAGTGTAATTAAATATCTGGTTTTAATTTGTTAAAATTATGATTTAAACATTAAAATCGTGTAACTAAAATCCTTAAAACCCTATTTGAAATACTGGTAATTTTTGCCACTGGCAAAAATTGTGGCAAAAACTATTTTTGTCGGGACGGTTTTTTCCGCGGTTTTTACCATGGTTTTTTCCACTTTGGCAAAAATTTGCCAACCCTGAATAGTATACTCTGGTGCACAAATGTATAACTAAAATTTTGTGTTAATATTACATAGAGGTTCTTTTTTTACCTAAAATATTTTATTTTTGTTTGATTTATAGATACAATTTTATGTACTAAGTTTTTATAAAATAATGCGTATTACATATAAACAAGATAGTTATATATAATTAAAAGCTCATATCATGAATCATCTTTATACTAAGTTTGGTAACAGCCAATTTTAACTGCAGAAAGCTGTTATAGCAAAAATTTTAATTATAATAACTCTGTGTTTATATTTTCCTATTTTTTTAGTTATGTAAAATAAATATCACTCATTAACACATTTCTTTAATGAAAATGCATAAAAATAGTGAAATTCCCACAACAACTCGGTACTGGCCGAATACATAGCCTAAATTTGGCCGAGTACCGAGCATTCAGCAAATAGACCAAGTACAGAGTATATACCGAATACTCGGTACAGCTCTACTTATCAACACATGTGCAACACCGGCTGTGTCTATATAAGGATTGTTTTAATGAAGGAGGGTGAAATGAAACTAATGATAATAGTAGGAAATGTATTCTATTGGAGAAATCATGTTTAAATGAAAATTAATGTGAAGTACTGTATATTAAGACTTCAACCTAGATTTAAATGTATGCATTCTGCAGAAAAGCACATTTAAAAAAAAATTCAAACTATGCTGAAACTGTCACCCCCATTTAAAAGCAAGCCCCCATTTTGAGCAATTGAAAGAAAAGCAAAAATGTTAATTTTCTAAACAGGCTTGAGCCAGTTTAATATAAAATGAAATGATACTTAATGTAATAACAGGGTTGCCATGCTACCTGGAAAACTAGGGGAACCTGGAATACTCAGGGAATCTGAAAATTGACCATAAAAGCCAGAGAATTTGAAAATGGACTCTAAAAGTCAGGGAATTTGAATATTTTAGCCAGAATCGGGAAAAGTCAGGGAATTTCCTACTATGACTGCCAAAAAACAACTTTTCTGCCAATGTAGGGCCATTTTCCTGTATTTTTCTCACCTGCCATTTTTTTTTTTTTTTTCTTTTTAAACATGACCTCTTAGAAAGACTCTGTGAAGGACAACCTCTCCTTAGGTAAAAGTAATATGTAACTTTTGTGTTTTAAAATGGCACCATAATTATTTTGCCCTCAATATAGCCCAATGCTCAATATACGGTTGCACTGGAATTTTCTTAGGACATACCTGGAAAAAATCAGGGAATTTCATTCTCCTATTTTAGTGGCAACCCTGTAATAAAATCATACTACTTTTCATCGACAACTATAAATTCATTAAGTCCCCCCCCCCCCTTTTTTTTTTTACCTTTTCGCTTACTATGTTTTAAAAAGTTCATTAAAAAAGTCTATATTTGGCAAAAAAAAAAAAAAAAAAAAAAAAAAAAAAAAAAATGCATTATTTGAAGAGTTTTATTCTACCCTGTTATATGGGGTACAATGAAATCTGTTTGGCATTTACTTTTTGCTATTTTTCTTGTATAAAAATATTCTTTAGAAAATAATAAAAATGTATTTAGATAAAGCAAGTACAAGATTAAAAGTGTACATTAATTTCATTCATGCAAAATTGTGGCTAGTAAAAAATAATTAGTAAAATTTGTTTCTTTGTACCACGTGTTCCCCATATATGGAGATGGATTTTAGTATCAAGTGTACCTTTTGTTTAAAACCTGTTAATATTTGTATTTATTGTAGATTTAAGATAGTATTTTATTTTGAGTGATGCAACTTGTTTTTGTTCATAGATTATTGTATTATGAAACATACACATGTGTAACTAAATGTTGTATTTCCCAATAGTTAATTGTTGATATATATATATATCTTATACTATTAAGTGAGGAATATTTGTATATTTCACTGTTCTCGAAAACGGTAGCTCGGACAGTCACAAGATTTAACACAAAGGTGCGCCCCCTGAAGGGTCATTGTGCACATCGAAGTCAGATTTTCGAATTTTTGATTAGTTTTTTCTTAATTAATTAAAATGTGAAAATAATAACCTTCTAATTTCTGATAAATAAGTCAATTTAAATTTTAACATTTTATCCGTAATTTAATTGTTGCCAATTTTTTTTTTTTTTTTTTTTTTTTTTTTTTTTTTGACAAAATAATAATAATTAAAAAAAAAAAAAAAAAACGTACATTTATTTAAAATGAGGAAAATAAATCAGAAAGATTAGAAAATAAATTAGAAATATCAGTCGCATCGTTACAAATAAGATAGCAATTGAAAGGGAATTTTTTTGTAAATCCGATGCATTAAACAGCTTATCAATCGGACAATTAGATTTTTTAAAATTAACTAAATTATGAATTTTAGGTGGCAACAGCGGAAGATTGTATGGAAACCGTTAGGAAAGCAAAAAAATGAAAAATATGCTTCACATTAAGTCACATGTTTTTTAAGTGGGATTAAAAATTGCAGTTTTCAAATTCTTTTAAATTTTCTCTCACGAACACAAAAATATAATATACAGCCTGTACCCCACAAGACCAACTTGCATTTCAAATTTCATCAATTATTTCAGTTAATAAACAAAAGTTACTTTTTTTTTTTTTTTTTTTTTTTTTTTTTTTTTTTCAAATTAGGTTTTATTCTATCTTCGAAAAGATTTATGTGATCATAGATATAATATATATAGATCTATGATCCCCATATTATCCATGCCATATTATTCATGCCGAAAAAAAAGCCTTGGAATCAGCCATTAAGTGGTATTGAAGGAAAAAAGGAAAAAAAGAAGAATGAAACTATATCTGGAGCTTTTCTTTCACCTTTAGTAAATAAATTATTCATGTAAATTATCTATGTATGTGATACAATACATTAATAATTTGGGTTTTAAAAGATTTTTTAAATAGATTATTTAAACTCTATGAACCATATTTTTATTTTATCAGTTTCATTAACAGATCCTGCTGGGCGATTTTTTAAATTTTGGTTTTGAAGTACACCCAACGTTTTTCGACAAGAAGTTTAATATAGCAACAGCCATTTTAATCTAAGTAGCGCATCAAATATATAAATGATTTATTTTTACACAAAATTTACAGAACAAATGCAGTTTTAAAGATAGGAAATTTATGTCAACAAGCACTATTTTAAACCTAAAAACCATTAAAAATATAAGCAGAATATAAAGGATTCTTATGTATAAACAAAAAAGAGTCTGATAAAATTATTAGCAAAATAGTCTTCCCCTTTTCATCAAAAAAAAAAAAAAAAAAAAAAAAAATCCATCGCTAATATGGCGTCAAAAATTCAAAAGCCGCCAATGGTGCGACATAATAAAGTTGTGTAACACGATAATCTTTACCTATCTATTTATTTTTTTATATAATAATCACTATGCTAATTTATCATACAAACAAATGAGCCTCTGTGTGTTACTGCACTTGCACGCTGTCGAACAGAAATATTTGAAAAATTCAAATTAATATTTAAATAAAAATATGTTTAATGGGAAATATATATAACCATAAAAAGATTAGTTGTCTAAAATACGGCAGAAATATAGCATATTGTTACGCTCATAGCATATTGTTACAATGGATTAAGTCTAAAATGGTGACAAAAATTCAAAAGTCGCCAAAGAAAACTATATTAAGGCTGTACTATCAGGTTTACAACCCATGAATTACATATAAACACAAAAAATTAATTGTCTCATGCGACAGACGTAGCCGGTCACAGCATATTGTAATATTTGGCGTGAAATTGCTGTCATTTAATGGTTGATTGGATAAACAAAATAAACATATGAAATAACGTAAAAGCAAATATTATGTTGTCTAAACACAGTTACATTTGAGTCCAGTCCGAGTTACATGTGAACAACACGTATAATGTTGTTCACATGTAACTGGGATTCAAATATAAAAGGGAAACTCCAATTTTTTCGATACTATCTATTTCGAAACTGTTATATAAAAAGCACCTAAATGGAAGCTCATTGGTAAACTATTGTCGCAGGTAATAGGGACAAGCGCCCGAGTTGCAGTGGATGACCAAATCGCTGCCGAATGCAGCAGGGACCTGGAGCGAGCTTTTGAACAATTTCAGTAATTTATTTTATTTTATTTTTATAAAGCTATATAGAAACGAGTTTCCTCTAAATTTAGTGGCCAGCGAAGCGGGCAAAGCCTGCTAATATTATAATAAAACTATCTTTATAATTATGTTAAATTTCTTTTTGCACATGTGCCTGCTTAAACTTTTATGAAAAATACAGGGTGATTATAATTAAAGTGACCTTTTTTAGACCTTCATATATCATGTGATATTAGATGTATTTTGTTGAAACTTATAGTACATGTTTTAAATGGACTATGGAGCATTGATATCTACTATAAAAACTAAGGACTTAAATTTTGAAGAAGAGATAGCACATTTCATAAAAGGTATAAAAGAGTTTTTGCAAGTTGGAGCATTTTCAAAAGGCAGTTAATATAAAATCAGGCTTTTAAGGAAGGTGAATATTAAGTATAAATGGAGGGTTGGGTATACTGTGAAGGAGACAGCAAAAACTAATATTGTTACAAAAAATACCATTTTTCTGTTATGGAGAAAGTAGTTCGTAAAGAAATAGGCAGGTTCTAGTAAGTGTATGCACTTTATTTAGGAACAAAAGATTAAAAATTGATTAAAATAAGGAAAAATATTGCAAAACTGTTACTTAAAAAAAAAAAAAAGTTTAAATATTTGTTATTTAAAAAACAAAAATGACATACTCGAAGTAGTGTACTCTTTCTGTCAAGGCCTGACTCTTATCACCTTCATAATCTTTCTCTGGTTTGGCAAATCTGCTTCTTCTGTTATTTTTATTCAAGAACGCAGCACCATATCATGTCCAAATTTTGGTTGGATTTGGCACAGTTAGTTACATTTGTTGGATAAAATTTTGACCATTTCTATAGTGATTGCATAAATATATTTCTTCTTAATTATCAAGGTTTTTAAGTGTTTTTAAATCAATAAAGATACAGTCTAAATGTTAGCTAACGAACAAAGATATGATTGTGTCGAACACAGCTAAAATTTAGATGTGCAATGGTGCTGCCTCGTTTATCTGAAAGTAACAGCAGAAGAGAAGTTGCTTACCAAATCAGAGGAAGATCATCATAGCAATGATAAAGTTTCGGGCCGCAGTTGGAAGGTGTACACACACTACTTAAAGTATATCATTTTATTTTTAAATTACTATCTATTTTGATAAAGTTAAGTTTTAACTAAGTTTTAAATGTGGCTAAAAGTTGATACCAAATTAGATTGCACCCGGTGTGTGTCAAATTAGTCATGCTTTAAAGTATTTAAGACATAAAATCAGTGTCATATAGGGGCTGATGGGCTGCAGCGCCTTCCAAAATTTTGCAGAAAGTTTAAAAAAATAAAGATTAAGAATAATATGCATGAATTCTGTACATTGGGGAACATTATTAAACTTAACTCAGCCCTCCCCGAAATAAATCCTGAGTATGCCCCTGTATGAAATAAATTAATTTTGAAAATAGGATTTTGGAATTAACCCTCGCTTTCCCAAGATCAAGGCGTTACTGCAGAAAAATTGCTTTCAGGTGCCGCTCGGCACGTTTGCCGAAAATCACCAGTGCGGCACTGCACTTTTTTGTATTGTTTTTTAGAAGTTGCAGCACTCCACTGGTTATGTTTGCTATCTCTGACAAATTAGTGCACTTTTCAAATGAGGCGGGGTAAACTAAATTTCATCTTCAAAATGGGGTCAAAATCTTGGGAAAGCGAGGGTTAATGAATGTATACGATCAAGGCCGTAGGCAAGGGGGGGGGCCCGACGGGCCCAAGGGCAAAAGGACATTTTCAGGGCCAGTTTTAGGGCTCTTTGCTACTCAGGGCCCGAGGCACATGTGCCCCTGTGTTAATCAGGCCCTTGATTGCGTGTACGTATGTTTTTTTCATTGGGTATGCGTATTAGTATATCATATTCGATGACCTTGTATTAGAAATGTGATGGGCCCCTCCCGAAAAAAAATCCTGGCTACGGCCTTGTATACAATTATTTCCAATTTGCAATATTTATTTATTCATTTTCATAGAAAATATGTATATTTATATGTTATCTATTTTATTTATTTATTTTACAGAAATGTTTTTTTAACTTGCTAAAGTAAATATGTTTCTTTTTAGGTGTTTTCTTGGAATTAATCGGAGTCGAAGATCAAAATAAATTTGGAAGAAAAAAAGAATTTTTAATTTTTATATATTTTATTTATATGTTTTATACGAATAAATGTTTTAATTTCATTTGCCTACTCAGGGTCAATCCAGACAAGAATTATTTTTTTTTATGCCTCTTCACGAAATTCCATATAATAAGGCCTCCTTTACAAAATTCATATCTGTAAAATAGTCCTCTTCACAGTATTTATAAAATGTGTTATATATATGTGTGTATATATATTTTTTCTTTTTCACAAAAAATAAATAAAAAAAAATCAGAAAAATTTTGATTTTTCCCAAAAGTAGGCCCAAAAAATGAAAATCTAGATTGACCCCTGTTGTTTTATGCGTCTTCAAAATTTTGAATAGAGTCAAAAAATATATAGATTTTTCTTGCTGGAATATACAGGGTGGTTCAAAAAGTCCAAGTGGCATGTGTTGTGTCAGGTCATAAAAGTGGGGGGGAAAATAATGTCCATAATTAAATGACTCTATTTTAAAGTTGTCTACAGACAAAACAATGTTCAGAAAATTATAAAATTTTGTGTATATAGAATTGAGAAGATGGGAATTAATTTGAGCTAATAAAAAATATTTCGTCACCAGAGAGTTTTGTAATTAATTGAACATTTAATATACACTTCATATATTATTAGATATTTCAAATACCCAACTCACAAAGGCAAAATTCCCATATGATTAAGGCTGGGGTTTGGGAAGACCACAGATTATGAAAGTGATAATTGATGACACATGATTTTTCAGGTTGTCTTAATACCAAGAGTGAAACTTTTCAGGTGCATACCCTAAATTCAAGAATTTTGAAAATTTTTGGTCTCTGAATTTCATGATAAAATATTTTGTTTTTGTGTAAATTTCTTGTTATAAATGCTTAATTTGCCGTAAATATCACTTATTATAGGTAGTCATTTGGTATATCATTACTGAGTCTTACATAATTGCATGCAAGTAATAGTTTTCAAAGTTATTGCATGTTGGGAAGTTTCACTCCTGTAATGTTTAGAGGAGCATCATCTTCCATAAAAAAAAAAAAAATGTGCATAAGCACTGACATGATTGTAGATCCTGAAAATTTTTATTCTGTAACAGTGATGCATTATTATTATTGTGAATTTTATCAATTGAATTTTCTGCCTCATTTTCTTAAATTTATTCTTACATTTCAATCTTTTGCGTTTCCTGGCAGTAACCATTATACAATTTATTTTTTATTTAATTCCTTTTAAAGAAAAATATTTCTTTTTAAATTTTTTGTATTTATCAGAACAAATTCTTCAAAATAAAAAAAAAATCTGTATTGTTTATTATTAATAATGTTTCATTTGCTAAACGAAAAAAGATTTCTCTGTCTTCTGTTGAAATTATTTTTCCTGTTGAAATAGCAATCAAAATGTGACTATATTTGAAAAAGGAGAAAAAAAAGAAAATGTTAAATTTACAGAAAAAAGGTGTCAGCCAGGACGCCAGTAAAAAACTGTTTTCTTGATGGGATAAAACTTTTTTTAAGAACAGCCAAATTTTGTTATATAAACATAAGAATATCGTTATGTTGACAGAAGTACACTGTAATTTTAAAAGAAACAAAGTTTTTGTTCTGTAAAAAATTACAGATTTTTCTGTAAATTTCACAGAACAAAAATTTTTTTTCTGTAAAAGTTACGGATATTTCTGTAAATTTTACAGAGAAAAATTTTTTTGTTCCGTAAAAATTACAGATAATTCTGTAAATTTTACAGAGAAAAAAATTTTTGTTCTGTAAAAATTACAGGTATTTCTGTAAATTTTACAGAGAAAAAATTTTTTGTTCCGTAAAAGTTACAGATTTTTCTGTAAATTTTTACAGAACTCTCTTTAAAAATAACAGTGTTTTTCTGTTAAGAATAACGGTTTTCTTGTGTTAATTTGAAACATTTTTTCCCCGTAAAGAAAACGGAATATGATTGGCGTCCTGGGCTGACAATTTTTTTCCGTTTTTTTCACGAGTTTTTTTTTACAGTGTATGCATTAATACCTAGCCAATGGCTTTGTTCCCACATATTGCATTATTTACGTCGCTATTCTGTTTTCAAAAAATTTAATTTTCAACTACAAAAGGGTTTTACTCTATACTTAAAATTTTTCATTCTACTTAAAATTTTAGGCTAAATTTATTGGTTTGTATATGTTTCAATTTTTTAAAATTCAAGCTCATAATCATTCAACAAATAAAAGCCTTAAAGATATACAATCCCAGCAATGCTGAATCCCGGAGAGGGCTATTGGGCTACACCCCCCCCCCTCCCCACCCAAGCTTAATCAAAATTATAATTTTTATTTAAAATCCATATAACTGTTGTTCAATATCTTTATTTTAAAACAAAAAGTAATAGAAACGCGAAAATGCACTTGTTCTGGTTATTTTTTTTTTAAATACCTTAGATTAGATTTCCCTTAGATACCTCTTGGAGTTTATCAAATCCCTTTTACACTCGAAAATTCCGATGATGGCTGCTACATAGATGTAACAAAGCAAAATATCCACAGTAAATAGTACAAGAACTTTTCATCAGACATATAGTTTAACAAAAATACCACAGCATTGCCTAAAAACTGCCTAGATCGAAAATATTAACATCAAATTTAATAATTAAAAAAAAAAAGTGGGGGGGGGGAAATCACCGATTATGAAAACCCTAATTTATGCTTTTTATTGAGAATCATCTCTTGAAATCATTAAAAATACCAATTATGTAAATGGCAATGAGCCCGGTGTCGTGCCCTTAGCGACCGTGCCCTTAGCGGAACGTACCCTTAGCGGAATGGGTGAAAGGGAAGAAGGAGGAATAGAAGAAGCCGTGCCCTTAGCGGAAATAAGAAGGTGTGTATGTGGAAGGTAGAAATATGTTATTCAAATGCACAAAATAAGGCTTTCTACAGAATGTAGTATGATTAGCATTAGATTTACAGAATCACGCAAAAATATTCAGTTACACTGGGTGTTATTATTGGAAATTTTCTGATTTGCATTTTCTTTTACATTAAGCGTTTATTCGACCGTTTTTTAAAAATGTGAATGTGATTTGAATTAGTGTATTTGTCTATTCTACTGTCCGTTTGTCCGCCTCCAGCGCCCGTAAATATTTTAAGAATTTTTTTTTTTTTTTACTCACTTCTATATTCAATAGAAGAAAGTATTGGATTCGTAAAAATTTTAGACTTCCGGTTTTCGACGGATTTACATGTTTTGGGAGATCTAGAACACGATTTGACTATTTTTAGAAAATGTCTGTCTGTCTGTGTGTGACACAAATTTTGTGGCAACTGTATCTCCGGGACTATTGCTTAGAATTGCATATAAATTTACATGTAGATGCACCTTGAGCTAATTAGCGCTATCAACTTTTGATGCCAACCGCTCAACAGGTGACACTGCTATACAGCTATTTCCCCAATTTAAGGGGAAGCTATATATCAGGTTCTATTGCGTATAATCAATCAAAACTTGGTATGAGAGAAGGCAATCATGAGACATTATGCTGATTCAAATTGAATACTTATGGACCGACAAGTGTTACTGCTATACAGCGATTTCTACAATTTAAGGGAAAGCTATATCTCAGGAATTACTGCACAGCGTTCCATATAAATTTATATGCTGATGCACCTTAACCTAAATGAGTATCGGTCAACTTTTGGTGTTCACCGCTCCACGGGTGGCGCTGCTATACAGCGGTTTCCACAATTGAAGAGGAGGCTATATCTCAGGTTCTATTGCCATTGCGTATAATCAAACAAAACATAATAACGTGAAGGCCATTGTGAGATATTATGCTGCTTCAATTTGGATGCTTATCGGCCAATAGGTGGCGTTGCTATACTGCAGATTTCCTCGACAATGTGAAAGCTATATCTCAACTTCTATAGCACATAACTTTAGGAAACTTGATATGTGACATAACTATTATAAAAATGCATTTTTTAAGATGTCATTCATAGACAATAAAACAACTGTCTTTCTTTGGATATTTAGAGTTAGTTTTCTCTAAGATAAAAATTATTTATTTGCACTTAGTGAATTTGTATAGGAAAATATAGAAGAAAGTCTTGTAGTGGCCACAACTTACTAATTTTTACTTTTATTTTATTTATTTATTTATTTTTTAATAATATGTGTTATTCAAATTCATTATTGAATATTCCTTACTTAAAATGGTTCTAACAGAACCTATGCCACTGGTTTGTGTACATAAACATTCAAAAAATACCAATGCATTGCGCTTTATGGGAGACATTTTTGTAAATCACATCTAAATAACTTTATCAAAAAATCATAAAGAAATTCACATTTATTGTTATTATGTTAAAAAAATGTTTTCTATAGACTATAGTATGCTTAACCTCCAGATTTACAGAGCTACCCAAAAATGTTACAATACATTAAGGGGTGCAAATAGGAAATAAAGAGCAGCATTTCTGTTCATGTTAAGCATTTTTAACACTTT
This sequence comes from Salticus scenicus, assembly GCA_963930645.1. NCBI lineage: Eukaryota > Metazoa > Arthropoda > Arachnida > Araneae > Salticidae > Salticus > Salticus scenicus. Next base: position 122,521,340 of record OZ005650.1, read on the forward strand.
CCAACAGTGTTTCAGAGTGATTATGAATTCAGTTAGTCTATATGTCTGTCTTTCTGTCTGTCCATTGTGTGATAATATAGACAGAGAACATAGAATGTTATACAATACAACGAGTAAATGCAGTTGGAAAGTGCTGATAACCAATGTGTACCTCCTGATTTTTCGTTTTTGTTGTAGTTTTAAAAGGTCTAATGCTTAATTATACTTTCAAAAACATAATAAAATCATAAAATGGCAATAATGTACGTTTTCGTATGAAGTACTGTGATTCATCAAACTTTATATGGTTACAAATCACCGTTTCCTCAAATAACGGATATTCTACAGTACGCATAACTGTTTTTGCGACAGGTTACTTCTGAAGCAAAATACAGCCAGTGTTGAATACAGATAATTGTGAAGGAAAACTGAAGAGTTTTTTAATTTTTTTATTAATTTATTTTGAAATTTATTATACATTGAAAGAGGCCGTGCCCTTAGCGGAAATCTATAAACCCGTGCCCTTAGAGGAAATGTTAACCTCCCTCGGTGGCGTGCTTTTAGCATACGTGCATTTAGCGGAAATGTATAATAAATTTCAAAATAAATAAATAAAAGAACTCTTCAGTTTTCCTTTACACTGGCTGTATTTTGCTTCAGAAGTAACCTGTCGCAAAAACAGGTATGCGTACTGTAGAATATCCGTTATTTGAGGGAACGGTGATCTGTAACCATATAAAGTTTAATGAATCACAGTACTCCATACGAAAACGTACATTACTGCCATTTTATGATTTTATTATATTTTTGAAAATATACTTGCATTAGATCTTTTAAAACTAAAACAAAAACGAAAAATCAGGAGGTACACATTGATTATCAGCATTTTCCAACTGTACTTACTCATTGTACCATATAACATTCTATGTTCTCTGTCTATATTATAACACAATGGACAGAAAGACAGACATATAGACTAACTGAATTGATAATCACTCTGAAACATCGTTGGAAAGTGTTAAAAATGCTTAACACAAACAGAAATGTTGCTCTTAATTTCCTATTTGCACCCCTTAATGTATTGCAACATTTTTGGGTTGCTCTGTAAATCTGGAGGTTAAGCATATTATAGTTTATAGAAAACATTTTCTTAGCATAATAACAATAAATGTGAATTTCTTTATGATTTTTTGATGAAATTATTTAAATGTGATTTACAAAAATGTTTCCCATAAAGCGCAAGGCATTGGTATTTTCTGGTTGCTCATGTACACAAACCAGTGGCATAGGTTCTGTCACAGCCATTTTAAGTAGGGAATATTCAATAATGAATTTGAATAACACATATTATTAGAAAAAATAAAATAAAATAAAAGTAAAAATTAGTAAGTTGTGGCCACCACAAGACTTTCTTCTCTATTTTCTTATACAAATTCAATAAGTGCAAATAAATAATTTTTATCTTAGAGAAAACTAACACTAAATATCCAAAAAAAAAGACAGTTGTTTTATTATCTATAAATGACATCTTAAAAATGCATTTTTATAATAGTTATGTCACATATCAAGTTTCGGAAAGTTATGAGGTATAGAAGTTGAGATATAGCTTTCACATTGTCGAGGATATTTGCAGTATGGCAACGCCACCTATTGGCCGATAAGCACCCAAATTGAAGCAGCATAATATCTCATAATGGCTTTCACATACATCATGTTTTGTTTGATAATACGCAATACAGCCTGAGATATAGCCTCCCCTTCAATTGCGGAAACCACTGTATAGCAGCGCCACCTGTGGAGCGGTTGACACCAAAAGTTGACAGATATTCATTTAGGTTAAGGAACATTAACATATAAATTTATATGGAACTCTGTGCAATAATTCCTGAGATATAGCTTTCCCTTAAACTGTAGAAATCGCTGTATAGTAGCACCACTTGTCGGTCCATAAGCATTCAAATTGAATTAGCATAATGTCTCATGGTGGCCTTCTCTCATACCAAGTTTTGATTGATTATACGCAATAGAACCTGATATATAGCTTCCATTTAAATTATAGAAATCGCTGTATAGCAGTGTCACCTGTTGAGCGGTTGGCATCAAAAGTTGATAGCGGTAATTTAGCTCAAGGTGCATCTACATGTAAATTTATATGCAATTCTGAGCAGTAGTTCCGGAGATACAGTTGCCACAAAATTTTTGTCACACACACACAGACAGACAGACATTTTCTAAAAATAGTCAAATCGTGTTCTAGACCTCTCAAAACATGTAAATCCGTCGAACACCGGAAGTCTAATTTTTTTACGAATCCAATACTTTTTTCTATTGAATATTGAAGAGAGTAAAAATAAAAAATTCTCAAAATATTTACGGGCGCTGGAGGCGGACAAACGGACAGTAGAATAGGCAAATACACTAATTTAAATCATATTCACATTTTAAAAAAGTGGTCGAATAAACGCTTAATGTAAAAGAAAATGCAATTCAGAAAATTTCCAATAATAACCCTCAGTGTAACTGAATATTTTTGCGTGACTCTGTAAATCTAATACTAATCATACTACATTCTATAGAAAGCATTATTTTGTGCATTTGAATATCATATTTCTATCTTCCACATGCACACCTTCTTATTTCCGCTAAGGGCACGGCTTCTTCTATTCCTCCTTCTTCCCTTTCACCCATTCCGCTAAGGGCACGTTCCGCTAAGGGCACGGTCGCTAAGTGCACGACACCGAGTGAAAAATTCTCAGAGAATTAAGCATAAAAGTAGGGTTGTTTAAAACGTGTTTTAGTAATTTAAAGGCTTTATTTATTAGTTCATATAAATCAGAAGGTATTTTGAAAAACTTTACCCCCCCCCCCCCTCCCCAAATCTCATTTTTCAGTTATGAAAGTAGAATCCTTCTGTGAATAATAAGGATCATTTTACAAAAAAACCTTCCATAAATTGGTCCAGTAGAGGAGATAAACTGCCATAGCTGCCAACCCACCAGGAATAAAATTAGAAACACTGTGCGAAGGGACGAATTCACATTTTTTTTTGCCATATTTACCCGTTATTTTATGTACCACACACACACATATATATATATGCATAGGCTTGCCAACACATAAAATTATTTAATATATAGCTTAAGTAAATTATAGTAAAATAATTTTTAATTATTATTCACTTTAACTATACAAATTGTTTATGAAACAGTTTTAAACATTCCTTAAACCGGAAAATGGGGGTAGGGTGTCAAAACAAAAATTACACGAGTGAGAGATATTCAACAACTCTACCTCTTTATTGATTGTAGAATTTAATAAAGCAAGTTTAAAATCATCACTCTAACATTCATTATGTTCTATAACCTTTACAAGCAAACGTGCTTTTTAAACCATAAGCGAAGAAAATAGAAAAAAGAGTTTACATACATACTCCTGCGACGAATGTACCGATACTTTTACTAACAAACGACATTTTTTAAAACATAAAAAAAATATGCATAGAAAATCTTCTGTCCAAAGTACATGTGACGAATGCTCTGAATCTTTTCAGTATAAATATGAATTTTTACACCATAAGAGGAAAAATCATCCTAAAGACTTTCAGGTACATAGAAAATGTATTGAACGAAGTTCTACCGATGAATTACCAACAGTGAACAATGCTGGACTTGTTAAATTTTTTAGATAATTTTTACATGAATGATGTTTTTGGTTTATCTACCGAAAAATTTCAAAATGAAAATATAGACTTAGACTTATTTTTTTTTTTTTAAATAATTCGAATGTGGAATATATGAGTAAAAGAATTGCTGATACCTCATCTACAAAATATGAAAATATCGACTTGAATAATTTTAACCTGATACAAACATATTTACCTCTCGCAAACTATGACAAACACAATGAGAGTTTGAACTTGTTAAATTTTTTGTATAACTTTAATCAAAAATTCTTGAATGATGTTCACGATTTTTCCGTTAACAACGAAAATACGAATTTGAATAATTTTAGTACGAATCAAAATGAGTTAATAACAGATAATTTTGACAATGAAATCTAGACTTGCTAAATTTTTTGAATAACTTTAATGCTGAGTGTATAAATGATATCCCAACAATATAGATTTGTATAAATCTCTCTTTTTTTTTTTTTTTTTTTTTTACTATTGTAAATGAATTTCAAATAAAAAAATTTCAATGAAAATGGTTTGTTTTAATTTTTATCATGAAATCACCTTTCACCTAATATTTTATAGTAAACTACAAACTTAAGTGTCATCTTTTAAAACCTAAACATGTAAAAAGTTTACCTACGTAAAATATATTAGCGATATACTTTTTTCATTATTGTAGTAGAATTGTTTTGATTATAATTATTGCAATAGTACATATTTTTATGAAACCTTAAAAAACAAAAAGAAAACAAGCTTTAAATGTGTAGGATTTTAAAAATGTACTAGATGTACAGATAACCTCGTTACAACAATATTTTAGGGACCAAATAAATATATTGTTGTAGAGAGGCATATTGTTATATCGAGGGCCCACATATTTTGAGCATTTAATAAGAGTTTATTATTATTATTATTATTATTATTTTAAGGTGCATAACATACTACTTTTAAGTCTATATTTAGAAGAAATTAATTTGTAAAATGCTAATAATAGTGGTTTAAATACTAAAAAAAATAAATAAATAAGATAAATTCAGAAAATAAGCACAGAAATAATTCACATACCTGAAAACACTTTTTATTGAAAATAATCCAATATTTTTGTTTGTTTATTCATTTTTTTAACTGTTAAGTTCACCAATACTGTATGCATTGAGTCTAGTGCACGAAAATGTTCTTCATTTGTCGACGGAAGGCTTGAAAAAAATGTCCGTAGAGAATTCACAGATTGAAGAGCTTCCTGGGATGACAATAAGGACTGCGATGGACCTGTATTATCATCATCATCTTCATCATTGTTTCCTATCTCATCAGTTATTTCAGAGAGAATATCTTCATCAGTAACTCCTGCGAAAAGCATAAGATCATCATCGGCTGTTAAATAGTCTTCTACACTAATTCCAAACTTTTTACCGCTTGTTTCCTCAAGTTGGGATACGGATTTTTTGATGTGCAAAACACATTCTTGATCATCTGAGAGATCATTGTCTATGGAATTTTCATCATTATCAGATTTCTTATCTTCCATAACACAAAGACCGGCCTTTTTCCAGCAATTCCGAATGGTTTTTTCTGTTACTTCCCACCAACTTCCAGCAATATTGTCACACGCTTCCTTGACATTTACAGCTTTGAAAGGGTCTTCTACTTTATTTTCAAAGTTTACAAGTATGGAGTCCACCAACCGTTTTCTGTAATATCCTTTGAAGCACTTAATTATGCCCATATCAAGAGGCTGTAAAATTGAAGTGCAATTGGCAGGGAAAAAAGCGATTTCGATATTTTGTAGCTTTGGAAATGACGTGTGAGCACCGCAGTTATCTATCAACAAAACGATTTTTTTCTTTCTGTTCTTCATTTCATTGTCTAACTTCTGTAACCATTCGGAAAAAAATTTAGACGTCATCCAAGCCTTCTTATTTGCTTTATACTCCACGGGAAGACTTTTCACGTTCTTAAAGCACCTTGGCTTCAATGATTTACCAATGACGAGAGGTTGTATTCTATGCGTTCCTGTGCTATTTGTACACAGAAGAACAGTCAGTCTCTGCTTTGATTTCTTCCCTCCATAACACTTTTCACCCTTGAATGCCAATGTTCGATCGGGTAGGAGTTGGAAAAACAGCCCAGCTTCATCTGCATTATAAATGTCTTCTGGAGCATACTTTTGTAAGATTTCTTTCATCTTGTTTTGCCGCCATTCATTTGCGTCGTTTATCGGGGCTGACTTTTTCTCTCCGTGAACTTCTTGGAAAGTTATTCCATGACGATCTCGAAAACGCATTAACCAAACGCCAACCATTGCTAGCTTTGAAAGTTTCGTTCCCTAGCATTGCTGCAAATTTCCGTGCTTTTGGTCCATTATTTATACCAACAAAGGTCCATTTATTGGGACATTTGTTGCTCTCATCTCTTGAAACCATTTTAAAACAGCAGCATCAATGTTTTCATTTGTCGCAACTTTCAGTCGTTTTCGCTCTGGGTTAATTTCATTTGAAGTTACAGCATCTTCGATTTGCTTTCTCTTCTTTAGGAACGTTGCAACTGTAGATTGCGATAATCCATGTTTCTTAGCCGCATCAATCTGCTTCATTCCCTCATCAATATCATTGATAACGTTCAGTTTATCTCGAAAAGATAGTTGCTTTCGCCCTGCCATCTTAGGGAACAATATCGCGTGAAAGAAAGAAAAATTTAAACCAAATATTTCGCGTAGAACTCAAAATCGTTAAAGACTGTAGACACTCCCGTTTGTTTACAATAACAAAATTTCTCAAAGTAAGTTGAATTGCAACAATCCTGTATCAGACATAAAGAATCCGATATCCTAGAAGATTTCGCAGTTTGTGAATTGACCAATCAGAAGCAAAACAACCTTTGAACTCACTTTTCAGTACGTCACTTTACAACACCCCCCCTCCATCTCCCCCTGTTTCTCTAACAAAGGGCACTTGTTCTGTGACAAGGTGACCAGACAGGTCTAGATGTCCTTGAACCTTATCAGAATTCCAAAGCTTACTGGGAAATGAGACTAGGCATGCATTTACACTTCACCCCCCTCCCCCACTCCAATTCCCAAAAGGATGGTCTTCATCTGTTTTGAAATCTGAACAATAGCTATTTATTCAGGGATAAGTTGAAAATCCACAGTGAGCCTTAATAGACGGAAAAAATAACAAAAGAAAGAGAAAAAAAAAGCATTTGAAAATCAAAATATTATTATAAAGGGAGAAAATAATACTGAAATTTAGATTGAAAAAATCGTTTTACAGAGGTTTATTGTTCTAGAGAATATCGCAATATTGAGGGGAGATTAACATTAGTTTATATACAAAATCACCGGGACCACGAAACATTATTGTAGTAGAGGGAGTTATTGTTGTATCGGGTATCGTTGTAGCGAGAGTTTACTGTATATGCATATATAGTATTATACGAACAGATTCACAGAAAGTTTTCCTTACAGAAAATTTTTTGCATTTACTCATGAGAAAAGTAAAATGAATACTTTTTTTACTTTCTTCTATGTTTAATAGAAGAAAGTCTTAGATTCGTAAAAATTTACGATCAAGGGTTTTTTGATGGATTTACATGTTTTGAGAGCTGTAGAACACGATTTGACCATTATTAGAAAATGACTGTCTGTCAGTCTGTGTGTGCGTGTGACAAAATTTTGTGGCAACTGTATCTCAGGAACTACTGCACAGAATTGCGTACAAATTGGTATGTAGTTGCACCTTGACATAAATTAGTGCCCATCAACTTTTGGTAAATATTGTCTTACAGGTTGCGTTGCCATCCCGCTTTTACTAAATTTTTAACATGGTGGTATAGGACAAAATTTTGTATAAATGTGCATAAAGAGAAATATTTTTTAATAATCATTATGAAATTTAAAAGAATTATTTGTAATAGAGATAGTCAACTGAGAAAAAAATTTTGTATGTGTAGGAGACTCACCTCCTCCCCCCCCCCTGGGGGGAAGTACCTAGTACCCCCTAAAGGGGGGTAATTTTTCCAGATGGGTATCTTTCGAAAGGTCTCGTCAATACCTTTAAAACGAATGGTTGAACTATAAATCTGTATTAATTTAAAACAAAGTTATAGATTTTTTAAAATTTTCATGAAAAAAAAAAGGGGGGGGGGAAATATCGTATTTTTTTTATTTTATTTATTTATTTATTTTTACGAAATTTAATCGAACTTGGTATTTAGTCGGCCCCTAACATAAACTGGTGCTGATTAGAGTTGGGGATCAATCGCTCAACAGGTGGTGCTGTGATCACATTTTTTCTAAATTTTTAACATGACAGTATAGGACAAAATTTCGTATAAATGTACATAATGAGAGTTATTTTAAACTTGTGATTGTAAAATTAATATGAATTAGTAATAATAGTAGTAGTTAACTAGAAAAAAAATTGTGCAAGTGGGGGCATCGGTTCCCCCCCCCCGGGGATGGGGGTAAATTTTCAAGATTGGTATCTTTCGGAAGGTCTCCGCAATACCTTTAAAATGAATGGTTGAACTGTAAATCTGTGATAATTTAAAACAAAGTTATCGATTTTTTTTTTTCATTAAAAAAAAAAAACTTTGAAAAAAATTTTTTTTTTTTTTTTTTTTTTTTTTTAAATATTGTTACTACTGAGTGAATTTGTATAGGAAAATATAGAAGAGTCTTGTGATGGCCACAACATACTAGTTTCTTTTTTTAATTGACAGTAATATACTATAATAAAAAAAAAAATCATAGAAAATTAAAGATATATATACGTCTTTTATTCTTAACTGTTTTTGTCCCAATCCGTCATCAATTGCCCAAAGCGCATAGTGCATAAGTGAGATAAGACCCACTCAGCTTATATATATGTAGCAATTTTAAAATTTTCCAAAAACTGTAAAGCTGAATAAAGATAGAAAATGCTGATTGTTTTTTTCTTCAAAATGTCTGCATTTTGTTGGTAAAATTTAGTGACGATTTAAAAATCTGCAAAAAATCCGTACATGAAAGTGAAGATAGAATGCAGATTTTCTTTTGTCTTCATAATGTCTGCATTTTGTTGGTGAAATTTAATGGTGGTTTGAAGGTCTTAAATATCTGTAAATTAAATTGCAGATTTTTTTTTTTTTTTTTTTTTTTTTTTTTTTGTCTTCAAAATATCTGCATTGTGTTGGTGAAGTTTGATGATGTTATGAAAATCTGCAAAAAATCTGTAGAATCAATTGAAGTTTAAATGCAATTTTTTTATGTCTTTAAAAAATATGCAGAATTTTTAAAAATATCTGCACATTTTATTTATTATTATTATTATTATTATTTTTTTTTTTTTTTTTGGAGACATGTTAGAGATTTTTTTTAGCTGGGTATGCAGTGTTTTAATATAAATATTAGAAATTTCTCTGTGCCAAATATCATAAATAAATTTTTTCTAGTCCTTGCAGAGTTATAGGCTGCAATTTTTTAATCCTCACCCCTTTCCCGCGCTTTTTTATAGACTAAACATTTTCGAGCGGAGTGAGATTAGGGCTATTTCCAAGTTTGATGAAGAAGTAATTCTATGATATTTTTGGTAGGATTTAACTTAAAGATAAAAAAGATATGATTGTTTACAAAATTATAGGTAACGCACCATAGATGCCCTTTAGTATGGTGCAATATCATCTTGAAATTCTGTTTGCGGGAAAGTCTGAAATACCTTCAAAATAGTCGGTCAGGCGCCATTTTTATAATGCTCGCGTTTTATTTCGAGTTAATTGATCCCTTGAGCATAAAAATTTGCTCGACTCATTGAAAATTTATGCACCTCCGTACCATAATATACGGAACATTTGTCACTGTTTTATGAATGCAATTTTTAATAATTCGGTCACATTTTTATCATCTTACTAGTTTTTTTTTTTTTTTTTTTTTTTTTTTTTTTTATCAGCCCGAAATAAAATAAACTTGACTCATCAGAGAAAACTAGTTCGGCCTAATAATTAACTGATAATTTTTTTTTAATTTTTGGTCAACTAAAGTCATCGTTTTTTGGTAGATTCCTTATAGGAAATCTACCTATTGCAATGGTTCTCATGACACGACTTCTGGAAAATTTATTCATATCTTCACCAATGGTTTTGGGTTCTAGGGGTCATGATCGCCGATCATGACCCCTAGAACCCAAAACCACCCTCCGTTCAAAAGTTTATATATATATATATGTATAACGCTTTTTCCCATGTTAAGTTGTGAACACGATAACTGGAGTTTTTTTTTTTTAATTTAACCAGCTCGGGATATGTTGTCAAGACAGTAAAAATCTCGGTCGAGTTCATAGATGGGGTATCCAAAGGGGGTGGAAATTTTCATTTACCCATAATTTCTTTAATATTGAAAATAGGAAAATATTTCAAATCAGGCGAATTACCGCCTTACTCTAAAGAACAATTTTTGTATTTACACTTTTTCGATAGCTTCAATTGTTTAAAAGTTAAGTTAAAAAGTGATTTTTCGTCAGTTGTGATGAAGCCGACTTTTTCTATCTTTATACTTCTCTTACGTGGTCTAGTTACGAGTAGATTTTGTTAAAATGATACGATTGTAAAGTAATTAATGAAATACGCGATGATAAAAAAAAAATATATATTTATACATTTGCAATATATAAATATTTGCACGCGGATTCAGTTCAATGGTTTAATTAGAAAAATGACGACATTTATCTGATAACATCACTTTGTAGAAAAAATTTGTATTGTTTTAGAAATTGCATATTTACAATCTTTGCGTGCGTCATTTTAAACAAACCTAGCAATACTTTAAAGATATAAACAGAATTGAACTATTGCCATAAGTAGACTAAAACATGCAATAGTAAAAATTATAATCAAAATCCAGATCGTCAGATATTAGTTTTATTTTTGAAACCTTTCTTTAAATGATTTTGGTTTCATTATCACACAATATCCGCGTTTGTAATGATCGATAGATGACGCTTTCTCAATTGCAGTTGTTAGTAAATATAATAGCCACGTGTATTGTTCTTTCTTGTTGTTCTATCATCGTTTCAGCATGAAAGCTCTCAGTGGTATGATAATTTCACCTTAGCCCACCAGAGGGCGAGCATTTCATTACAATCGCGGATTAATTTAGTTCTAATAATAATTTGGATTTCGTTGAATTAAAATTTAAATTAGATGGTGAAACTGGTAAAGCATATATGAATTTCAAATTTTAAAGGTAAATAAGAAAAGAAATAAAATGCGAAAATTTCGCACGGGTTTACTATCCGCGATTGTAATGAAATGCTCGCCCTCTGGTGGGCTACGGTGAAATTACAATAAACATGGTTTAATTCGAATTCCATATAGCCGCCATTGCTAGCCGATGTTTAGTTTCACATATATTTATTGAATAAAAATGAATAAATACGGTAAAAAAGATAACACATACTTTTGTGTGCCACAGTGTAAATCCAAAGCATCAAGAAATCTAGAATTGAGCTTCCATTTATTTCCAAATGACGAATTTAAAATTTCAGTTGCTTCGGCTAATGGAAGTAAAGAATTAATCAGATGATTTGAAACTAATATTTGTTCAACTTCATTTAAAATCTACTTCCGAATCGAACTTTGAATAAACTGAAGTATTTTTTCCAAAAGCAATCAATTTTCCATAATGTAATGGCGGAGAAATTATAGTACGAATATTAAGTAGAATAACAAGAACACTATTGGAACACACGTGGCTAATGTTTACTAACAACTGCAGTGTTCACAAAGCGCCGTCTATCGATCATTACAAACGCGGATAGTAGCTTTAATTGCTTAAAATTATAATCTGATGCTTACATGTTACATCACGTGCAAACTGTAATAAACTAGTATGTTGTGGACACCACAAGACTTTCTTCTATATTTTCCTATATACATATTCAATCAGTAACAATATTAAATTAAAAAAAATACGATTTTTTTTCTAAGTTTTTTTTTTCCTTAAAAGTAATACATATTCAATCAGTAACAATAATAAAAAAAAAAAAAAAAAAAAAAATTACGATTTTTTTTCTTTTTGTTAAAAGTAATACATATTCAATCAGTAACAATAAATAAATAAAAAAAAAAAAAAAAAAAAAACACGATTTTCTAAGTTTTTTTTTTTTTTTTGTTGTTAAAAGTAAAAAAAATCGATAACTTTGTTTTAAATTATCACAGATTTATAGTTCAACCATTCGTTTTAAAGGTATTGACGAGATGTTTCGAATGATAGCCATCTTGAAAATTTCCCCCCCCCCGGGGGGGGGGGGTGGAAGCGATGCCCCACATGCACAGAAATTTTTTCCTAGTTAACTATTACTATTATCAATAACTCATATTAATTTTACAATCACAAGTTAAATAATTATAAGATAAAAAAAAATTTATATACCATGTTTTTAAATAGCTTAAACTTCTCTTTAAAACGCATTAAACAGCTCCAATAGGCAGGTAATGGATTTGGCGCCAAATTTGACAACTTCTTGCCCTTGGCGACTTTTGGCGAGAAAATTCTTATTCTCGATATTCCAAAGATGGACGTTCTAATGTGATTGGTTAAAGAGTTACCGGAAATTTGAATTAAAAAAAAAAAAAAAAAAGTTGGTTTTAAAAATAAAATATTAATCCTTTCCGAACAACATATATTTGCATCATGAACTACATTAGCACTTTATCATTGTGTAGAAAATCTTTAAAATGATAACGACGTCAATTTTTGCCAAATGCATAATTTAACTTTTAACAATTTTTTAATGCTCACGTTTAATTAAATGTATTTATTTTTAGGTCGAAAGAAAATGAACTCGTAAATTTTTTTTGGCAACAATTAAATTATAGTTAATATTTTAATGGCTATTTTTATTGCTATTAGGAGCTTATCATTTTCACATTTTAATTAATTAAAAGAAAACTATTCGAAAATTCGAAAATCTGACTTCGAAGTATTGTGTTGTCACCGGGTTCTGAGCTACTGTGAAAGTTTCAAATGTCTAGCTAGTCGGGAAGTTAGTTAAAAATCGATTGCAAGATTTGTCCCTGACAAACACACAAGAATCGAAGTTAATAAAAACATGGTAAAATAACTCTCATTATGTACATTTATACGAAATTTTGTCCTATACTGCCATGTTAAAAATTTAGAAAAAATGCGATCACAGCGCCATCTGTTTAGCTATTGATCCCCAAATGTAATCAGCACCAGTTTATGTCGGGGACCAACTAAATACCAAGTTTGGTTAAATTTCGTTTAAAAAAAAAAAAAACAAAAAAAAAACGATTTTTTTCCAAGATTTTTTTTTTTTTTTTTTTTTTTTTTTTTTTTGTTAAAAGTAAAAAAAATCGACAACTTTGTTTTAAATTATCACAGATTTATAGTTCAACCATTCGTTTGACAAGATCTTTCGAAAGATACCCATCTTGAAAATTTACCCCCCCCCCCCCCCTGGGGGAACCGGTGCCCCCACATGCACAATTTTTTTTCCTAGTTAACTACTACTATTATGAATATTTCATATTAATTTTACAATTAAAAGTTTAAAATAACACTCGTTATGTACATTTATACGAAATTTTGTCCTATACTGCCATGTTAAAAGTTTACATAAAATGCGATCACAGCACCATTCCATGTCAGGGTCCAACTATATACCAAGTTTGGTTCAATTTCATTCATTGGTTCATGAGATACGATGAAAAATACGAAATTTGCCCGTCACTGGTGATCCATAGAAATCTTAAGTAATTTCTGTCAGCCGGCTGAAGGCTTATTTGGAGGAATGCTTTTCGAATGTCTGCGGTGACACCTATCTTCTCTTTCCGGAAACGCATTAGAATACTCCGAATCAGCTCTATGAGGTTTGGCCCTTTTTCTAAACAATCATTAAGACTCGGTGATCCTTCTACTTTTGCAGAAGCATCAAATACTGGTCTGATCTTCGTGGTGCTCTTCTCTTTGATTACTGCTCGATGAGGTAAGTAAAGTACTGGTTCTTTACACTCATTCTCCACCTCTGCTATAATTTCGCAATATATAGCCACTCATTGAAAACTTCTTCATAAACTTCACACAGAGACTCCGATTTAAGTCGCTTTATTGAACTATTCAATCTTTTTAATGCTAGCTCATAATAATCTGGAAGTGGGGGATGATTTTCCAGCCATGGCAAATGTACTTGGAAACGATTATCTTTAATTTCAATAGTACTTAAGAAATGGTCTGTGGCAGCCTTTTGTAACTCAGTTTTGGTCTTCTTCACCGAAGGATCAGTAATTCCAAGTGTATCCAAAGATCACAAATCAGTAATGGATGCATCTTTATTCATCATTGAAATCAAAGTTGAAAAGTCACTGGAAGATAGACTTGACGTGCGGCCCATAACTGTCCATCCTAACTTTGTTTCGAAGGCTACGAGACCACAAGGTATTTCACGACGAACACCTGTCATGAGTTTTCCCGCTACATCAGCCCCAATAGGGATCTCAATAGGACCTTCACAATCATCCACAATATTAATATTACAAGCAGCTAACTCTTTCAGGCAAAGATTATCGACAATAGGTGGCACTGACTTACAAATAATTTGTTGACTAAGAACTTTAAAGTTACAATTATAATTTCCGTGCACACTTGATAGATATAAAGTGTATACATTATGTTTGCATAACTCTGTATTTTTCCCACCAAATAAAGAGTGTTGTAGATATTCATAATTCTGGGATTCATAGTTCATTTCTCGAGCTATACTTTGTAATAAATAGGATCGCTGTGAAGCTGTGTCAATGATAGCTCTTGCAGCACGTTTTTTCCCATTACCTCTAATTATAACTTTAAATGTTTGCAGCATTACGTCTGGAGTAGCAGATACATTAGAAAGAGCCTGATCCACTTCAGAACTAATCTCAGTTTTCTTTTCAAATTCAAATGATTCTTTGTCTTTAGACCTAGTTATTTGTTGCATTTTTCTACATAGAAGAATGTGGTGTCTTTTACCACAACAACAAGCAACTAGCTTTCAAATTGCAATCTCGGACTGCGTGCCCAGATTTCAGACATAAAAAACAGTTACGAGATTGTTGAACAAGTGACTCCCGCTGACTTAAAGGTATTTTTCTTGCTTTTAGGCAATCTCCAGAGTAATGTGAATTGGAACAGAATATACATGGTTTTGACACTTGAGACGAAGTTAAAAGATCTGTTGCACTAGGTACATCAAAAAATTTCCCACTCTTAATTTTGTTCTTATTCACCTTTTTCTCACTGCGAAATTTATTATAATTTGCTTCAACTTTTGTTTTCGCAATATTAAAACTTCGAGAAGCCAGGAAAATGCGTTCTTCTGCTTCAACTTCATCTTGTAGAAATTCTAAAATACATTCTAAATCACTTTTCTCAATCATAATTTTACTTTGGTCAGAATCATCTGAATTCACTTCTCGAACTCTACGATTAGCAGATCTATATCGCTTCCACGCTACAAGCGTTTCTTCGGGTAACGATGACTCAACTAGAGGAAATAACATAGCTCCGTATTTTTCTCTATAGTAACCCCTAGGGTGCCTCGATAAGATTAGTAATATAGGCACCCTAGTAACCCCTAGTAGTTCAAGTGAACGGAGTTTACTTTCCAATTGGTCAAATAATTTTCTTAACGAATTTTTAGAACAGTTCTGTTTTTGAAGAACTAAGGCTAATAAATCTCTAACATATATTTGACTTAATAATTCTTCTCTACGAAAACGCATTTTTAGCTGTTTTAAAGCTTTTTCATAGCTATTACCACATGGGGGAAAACTTTTAATTAATTCATCAGCGGGTCTTCCTTTTTCCATAGCTTGAGATAAATATGAAAATTTATCATGAAAATCAATATTAATGTCTTCATCAATTTTTTTAAACTGTCCCCAAAAATAGAGCCAATTTCTCACATTACCATCAAAAGTAGGTAATTTTATTTTTGGATAATGTAATAAGGTATTCGGCTGGGAGATAATATTAAAACTTTCATTTTTTGAAGAAAATTGTTCTCTCACTAATGTTTCTAGTTTCTGTTTTAAAGATCTCCAGCGATCAATATATGTTTCTGACTCATCTACCTCTTTCTCAATATCTGCAACAGATGTTTTCTCAGAATACAGCAATTGTTTAAATTTATCTTCACATGCTATCATTAATAAAGCTTTTTCTTCAATAAGTCTTAATTTATTAATTTTATCAGCACAATTCAGCTGAATTTCTTCCTCATCAAAAGAATTACATGCTCGAGTAAACAACCTTCTAAGCTGTTTTCTATCTTTCAATACAGCTTCCATATTATAACTCAAAATATTTATTTGAAACGTAATCTTCAATTTATTTAAATTCGTGAACAATATATTCAATTATATACATTAAAAACAATAGCTCTTGTTATTAGATTCATCAAAAAAAAATCTTCACATAAATTACGAAACAAATATCGTCTGCTTAATGCTATTCGCGATTGTAATGATCGATAGATGGCGCTTTCTCAACACTGCAGTTGTTAGTAAACATTATAGCCACGTGTGTTCTATTAGTGTTCTTTTTGTTATTCTACTTAATATTCCGCCATTACATCATGGAAAATTGATTGCTTTTGGAAAAAAATATTTCAGTTTCTTCAAAGTTCGATCGGAAGTAGATTTTAACTGAAGCTGAACAAATATTAGTTTCAAATCATCTGATTAATTCTTTACTTCCATTAGCCGAAGCAACTGAAATTTTAAATTTGTCATTTGGAAATAAATGGAAGCTCAATTCTGGATTTCTTGATCCTTTGGAGTTAGATTGTAGCACACAACAGTATGTGTTATCTTTTTTACCGTATTTATTCATTTTCATTCTATAAATATATGTGAAACTAAATATCGTGAAGCAATGGCGGCTGTATGGAATTCGAATTAAACCATGTTTATTGTAATTTCACCTTAGCCCACCAGAGGGCGAGCATTTCATTACAATCGCGGATTAAATCAATTCTCTTTCATAAAATGTTCTTCGTTTAAAATAATTCTATCTAAAAAAATATAGAAATAGCTTACTTGCAGCCGAGTCTTGTTAGCGAACGCCAGATGTCTAACGATAAACTCAGATAAGACATCAACTTCGTATCAAAAAAGCACATATAGTTTTTACAGGATCTATATACAAAACTTGGAATAGTATAACACAGCATCAGCTATTCTATTACAGATGCAATTCACCAGACTATGATGAAAATAGCTCTTAACACATATATAATTATCCGTTTATAACGGTAGAATAACTCTAAAAGGATTTATACTCATAAATCTTCTCGTATTTCAATTCTTACTCTGTATTTTAATTACTCTTGAAACGAAAGAAACTCTAAGCTATCGTTTTCCTCACAGATAAAAGAACAAAAACAAAACACTCCTGTTCCCATATTCTCACAACAAAAAAAAGAATAAGAACAGAACACAAACTCTTTCTCAACGAGATATATAAATTATAGTGCTGATTCAATGGATGAAGGATCCGCGTTTGTAATGATTGATAGATGGCGCTTTTTCAGTTTTTGTTGTTAGTAAATATTATAGCCACGTGTCTTTATTATTGTTCTTTATATTATTCTACTTAATATTCGTACTATAATATCTCCGCCATTACATCATGGAAAATTGATTGCTTTTGGAAAAAAATATTTCAGTTTATTCAAAGTTCGATCGGAAGTAGATTTTTAACTGAAGTTGAACAAATATTAGTTTCAAATCATCTGATTAATTCTTTACTTCCATTAGCCGAAGCAACTGAAATTTTAAATTTGTCATTTGGAAATAAATGGAAGCTTAATTCTGGATTTCTTGATCCTTTGGAGTTACACTGTAGCACACAACAGTACGTGCTATCTTTTTTACTGGATTTACTCATTTTTATTCAATAAATATATGTGAAACTAAACATCGGCAAGCAATAGCGTCTCAACGAAAGTCGAAGGCCATTCATGTTAATTGTAATTTCACTTTAGCCCACCTGAGGGCGAGCATTTCATTACAATTGCGGATTAACTTTCCGTGGTTCAAGATGAATCACATGACATGCTCGAATAGGTTGCTGTGTTTGGCCCTTTATCGCTATTTTGGCATTTAAAATATCAGTTCGACAAATTATCATTATTATTAGATAACATGACAGTACTATAACCGAAATAAATTGTTTTAAAAATAATTTTACACATATTTCACATTTTAATAAATAATAAAATACCTTTTTTTTCATCGTTTCCAAACAAAGTTTAAAAGTGTTTATAAAGGAAAATGTAAACTTTTAAAGAGCTAAATTTAACAACAAATAATAATTTTTCAACTATTTTTAAGCATTTTATTGGTTAAAGTTCAACTACACGAAATAAAAGAGAAGTAAAATCAAAATCAAAATGATTTAGAACAAAAGAATATTAAACTACGTAAGTAAACAAAAACATTGGCGTTTATGACTTATGAAAAGAACAATCTCCAAACCGTTGCCATAGAAATTTACTGAAAATAAGCTGTTACCAAGGGAACCACCGAATACGCAGGTGTAAGGAGAGCATGTCACATGACTCATCTTGGACCTTCTCAAGGGTTACCATTTATCACTCTACTTTATATATCTCGATGCTCTTTCTATTCTAAAAACATCAAAAAACTGGTTGCAAAAAATGATCTTTTAGTAATTTTGAAGAGACTATGGAGTTCAGATCGTCTCGTTCAATCTTTTTGATTTTATGGGAGAAAAAGGAAGCATTTCCGAACAACACTACTGATAATTCTAACAGAATGTCCCGATTTTTTAACACTTCTTCAAAGTTTTCATCGTTTCCCTCTTCCGAAAAATTTGTAACTATTTCCTCGAATTTAACCTCCAGTGCATTTACCTTATCCTTTAGAATCTTTAATCTGGCTTGATCGCCTTTATCACAATCATTGACTTTCGATTTTATAAAATCTATCTCTTTAATCACATTTTCAAATTTTATCACTTCATTAGATTTTGGGAACAACGCACTCTGTTCCGCGTCATTTTCCCTTGTTCTCCCTTTTCTACCCATCTTTTGAGCAAACTAATTACAAATAATTAAATTTAAATATGAATTAATCGATCGAATTAAATTATTATTCTGCAGATCAGGAAGTAAAATATAAAAAAAAAAAAAAAAAAAACAAGAACAAATGAAAAGAAACAACACATAAGAATAGATTTTTTTTTTTTTTTCTCTGAAATAAATAATCTAATAAAATATTAAATGCACCTTTTGCATTCTCATACACTTATTTATTCAACAATTATTTAATATGAATGGATATTTCTTAAATTCCAAACCGAAACTACTTTGAATTACGTTTTCTCTCAAAACAAAACTCCTACGTATGCATCAAACCCTCCGAAACCCAAACTACTTTGAATTACGTTTTATATCAAAACAATTTAACTTCGTATTAATGATTTATTTCACCAAATTGATTTTAATTTCCTTTAAAGTTCTTATACAGAGAGTTTAATACTACGTAAACAAAAGAATTTTTTCAATTTTTTTTTTTTTTTTTTTTTTTTTTTTAATTTAACGAATTACGATTAATTATCTAATTAATAGATAATTGGGCTCCGTTTACGACGGACCACTAATGGCTTTGAAGCCAAAAGAAGAATATACGACTAATTTTCATTTTTAAGAATTTCGATTGAATTTACATTAAACCTAGAATATCTGAGAATAAGGTTCCTTTACGATTTTACTTTAGATACCACTTTAAATCGATTATTGAATCAAAATAGCATACATTAGAATAACTGAGGAATAAGTTTAAATTTACTTACCCTCTGCCAGCATCCCGGGAATATTAGACGATAATGGCCAACACAAAGAGACTCTGAAATCTAATATATCCTTGCTACATAAACTTTATTGCTACATCTATAACTGATGTTATGTAAATTTAATAAGATAACAGAATAAGAATAAGTCTTATAATTCAGAATGAGTGTTTGTTTTTACTGGTTTAAGGTGCCTCGCACCTCTCTCGATTCGAATGAGCGACTGACTAAAAAACTGCTCAGCGCCGTCACAAATGAGTTCATTTCTGCGCATCATTTCTTCCACTTCCCTCCTTCCTGACAGTTACCATTATTTTAATTACATTTAGATTAATTACATCGAAAATAGAATGATGATAAATAGGATGAAGATAATGAGTACATAGAGTCAGGTCTATATTAAAATGTGTTTCTCAAAATTATAAAACTACTGACCAATGAATTAAATTAAATTCTCTCATCAGATTACCGGATGACATGAAGTAATGCAGCCAGGGCAGGAGGAGTTGGTTATCCATTGAACGATTATTTATATAATTCTCTTTGTCACTTAATGTATTTGGATACATTTATTATATTACATCATGGCCAGAGTTAGGCCTCTTTAGTGGTATATGCTCATAATGGCAAGCAGATTCTTATAAAATCAAGAGTGAGTGACTTAAAAAGTCAAACGATGATATATTGGGCAGAATTACTTTACATGTTGACAGGATGACAAATATAATATGACAAAAAATCCTTTAGAGATTTTTTTTATTTATCATTTTTCTTGAGCTCTCATATAATAATTTTTAGAGGAGGTCTCTTGTATTTTTTTTATTGGATGCTTAGGTCTCATTTTGCAATTTCTTCATTGGGTTTCTCTCCGATTGGACCAGGCTTGCACCAATCTGCTTACTTCTGGACTTCTTAATGTATTACTTAGGGCTTCATGGCAGTCGCCGGAGGATTCTGTTTGTGTGGTCCTTTCTTGAGTTTGCCAATCACTGGCCATAAATATGCATCGTAATTCTGTCAGAAGTTTTTACATGTCTTTTTGTAGATTTTCTTTATAAATAGTGTCCTTTTGTGATTTCTTATTTTGTTTTTAACAAACGGCTGCACTCTGCCCAGCATTCCTTTAAAGGAAAATTCTCCCCGCACCATGAGTGAACCCCGCCGTCCAGTTTCTCTTGAAATGTCCACAACTTTCATTCCACAAGCTTTCAAACAATAAATTTTCAAAATTTCATTATTGGAAAATTGCACGTTGCGAGGCATCTGTACAATCAGTCGGAAAAAGAAAGACAGCTTTGCTTTTATCTCAGAAAACTATTGCATCACCTTGGAATATGGAAATTTGGAGATCAGTTGTTATAAATGAGCCATTTTCAATTTCAGTGTATAAATTTGTTTATTATTTATCCTCTTTTTTTTTTTTTGTGAGTTCACATGCTGAACAATATGTCAAAGAAAAAAAAAAGGAGTTAAATAAATTTAATGCTTTAATTTTTATGTAAAATATGAGCACGTGCTATCTGCAAAAATTTGTTAAAAATGTAAAGATTATATGGTGCGTGTGACATCCATAGTTTTTTTTTTTTTTTTTTATTCAAGAAATAGAACAGAATAAAGTTAGCAACGATGTTAGTTGCATTTTTTCATATAGTTTGAATTTTTAATTTTAGTGAACTACTTTTTACCGTAGAAATAATTTTCTTATGTTTAATGTTATAGGGAATTATTATACGAGCACAAGAGATGCTACTTTAATAAATTTAAAGTGTAAATAAGAAGTATTGGCGTCCGCTTTTATACAGTTTAATTTAGTAAGAGAAAAGCTAGGAATTTACGGTGCTTATTCCATTGCTTTACATCAGTACTTCAATCAGCTTTTAACACCGATTGTCTATATATTTTTGGGACAGCATTATTTTGTTTTTATTTTTTTATATTAAATTCATGTGTGTTTAAAGTTCTTTAAGTATTTCATTATTTGTATTACGTCAATACACATTTACATAATTTATTTCGTCTTTCTTACTCATTTAATTAGCTCTTAAATCCCCCCCCCCCCAAAAAAAAAAAAAAAGATTGTCCATAAACTTTTGGGACGCACTTTATTATATACTTGTATATAATATAGTATATTCAATATACTTTTGCATATTGTATATTTGACAACATTTTCAAAAGTATTTGTATATTATATCTAATATACTTTTTCTTCTGTACATTGTATATTTTACTCCATTTAAACTACAATATACTTTATCTCAAAATTTCCAACTTCTTAAAAGAAAAAAAAAATCTTTCATTTCAATTTTAGAACAGGATTTGCATCACGGGAACTCAGTTTAAATTGTTCCTTTCTTTCAAAGGCTTACATTTTGATTTATTGTCTCTATGTAGACCAAAGCGTATCTAACCTACGGTTAGATACGCTTTGATATAGACTGACAGACTACGATAATGTACTATACAAATAGGTAGATAGCGGACACTGAGTATTTAAAAGAAAGTACAAAATACAAAATGCTTTTTTCCTTTCATTTCCTGTTCCCATAGGGGTCAAACTAGCACAAATGTTCAAAAAATGCAGGTAAATGGTCAAACCAAACAAAATCAATCATGTCTTCAATGTCTGGAATTTTACACATGTGCATCTGTAAAATGGAAGTGATTATTCCACATTCTTTATCTTGAATCTTTTCATTTGGTTATAGAATTGGATATCAGAGAAAGACATCTATAAAATAAATCTATTTAGGGTTGGGATAAAAATAGTTAGTGAAAAATTTATTCATAATTGCTTTCCAGTTGAAAATATCTGTTTTTAACTTGTGAGCGTTTCACTTTTTACTTTCTTCTATATTCAATAGAAGAAAGTATTGGATTCGTAAAAATTTTCGACCTCGGGTTTTTGATGGATTTACATATTTTGAGAGCTGTAGAACATGATTTGACCATTTTTAGAAAATATATGTCTGTCTGTCCGTCTCTCTCTCTCTGTGTGTGTGCAACAAAATTTTGTAGCAACTATATCTCAGGAACTACTGCACAGAATTTCATACAAATTGGTATGTAGTTACACCTTGACATAAATTAGTGCCTATCAACTTTTGGTAAAAATTGTCTCACAGGTTGCATTGCCATCCCGCTTTTTCTAAATTTTTAACACGGTAGTATAGGTCAAAATTTTGTATAAATATGCATAAAGATAATTATTTTTTAATAATCATTATGAAATTTACAAGAATTATTTATAATAGAGATAGTCAACTGGGAATTTTTTTTTTATATATAGAAGCATCGTCTCCTCCTGGGGGGAAGTCCCCCCTCAAGCGGAATATATTTTCATGATGGATATCTTTCAAAAGAACTCGCTAATACCTTTAAAATGAATGGTTTAACCATCGATCTGAGATAATTTAAAATAAAGTTATCATTTTTTTTTTCATTTTTAACCAAAAAAAATGTAATAACGAGAATAAAATGAACTTTTTTTGGGATATTTAGTGTTATACTACTTCTCTAATGTGGAAATCGTACTGCATTATCATGGAAGATAATTTTATTAAATAATCATTTTAATAAAGTGTTTTTACTAAGTGAATTTGCATAGGAAATATAGAAGAAAGCCATGCGGTGGCCACAACATTCTAGTTTTTATACAGGTTGCAGATCTGTTATATAGGAAGGTACTACAGTTTACTTTCTTATATCTTGAAACACAAATAAAGAAAATGACACCATTTAAAAAATATTAGATGGAAAATTTATTACGATAAATTCAAAAGATGAAAAGGGATCACTTAAAGCAAAATGTGAAAACGTTCCACAAAACTTAATTTATATAAAATACAAATTTACAATATTTAAATCCAACCTCATGATTGGACAGTTAAGAATTCCAATAAAAAATAATAGATTTATATTTTTATGAAAAATAAATTAGTGCTTAAGATTTTATTATTTATGACATATTGTAAATTTACTTTTAATTGTTTGTGTTATTTGGCATTTGGACATCTAAACATGAACAATTTAGAATAAATGGACTCTTCCTAGATCCTTAAAATACACATTTGTTTTCATAAATTTTTATTGTAGGACATATAAGAGGCATGTTCGAAAATGGAAATGCCCCACCCACTAAGCTAACATCCTTACTTCCATACATTTACCTTATTCTAAAGTACTGATTCATTAGATTCAATTTCGTATTTTATTTTTCATAAGATATTGCTTATTTTACATAAATTTGAAATTAAAGGATTAAAAAATTTTCATATTTTTTCTGATTTTCCAGCTAAAAAAATATGCAGATAATTTGAAGGTATTTGGAATCTCCTTATATTATTAAAATCTGTACGCGTGTGTGTTTTTGTCTGTCTGTGCATGTGTCTGTGAGAAACGGCTTGAAACGGATAAGGCTCCGCCGCTAACGGTCGCACGGACTTCGAACAGGTACCGTCGGACAGAGAATTTATCGCAGATGTACGATATGTAATTTGCTAAACGATGCGGCCCTAATTAGAGGAAATATTAATTAAAATGTCGACCATTGTCTAAGGAAAAAACGATTCGAAATCGGAGGCGACCGCCATTTTCTACCACCACCGCTTACCTTGAAAGAAAAAGGAAAGAGGGAAAATTTCGTGGGTTTTTGAAAAGTGATCGCTTCCGATCTGTTGTAAATATCGAAAATACACCTGTACGACGAGAAAGAGCATTTATTACCGATTCTTACGGTACAATTTTTTTTTTTAAATACGGATTTTTTATATTTTTAAAAAAAGTTTTAAAAAGGGTCGAAAATTTCGTTTTTTCGCGATCGTCTTTTTTGAAACGCCCTGTACGACAGGGTAACAATTCCATTTCTTAACAACTGGTATATAAAGAAAGGCCATTTAATCCTCTTTCGAACCATATAAACATTTTTACAAAATACGGATTACCGATCCATATTTTTAGATTTTACGAAACATCGATTTTTTCGTAAAACATTTTATAACTCAAAAGCGTTTAGAGATAAATAATTTCTTTTTTTTTTTTTGTATATACATCTCGCTTTCATAATTTAACTCCCAAAAGATTGAGAGAAAATTTCAAAAACTGAATGAGTTATAAATTTTTTAATTTTCAGTATCGCGGCAGTCTTCGGTGAAATTCTGAGTCTCTAAACCATTGCAAATGCTTTACTTCATTCGGAAATGAAAACCGTAATCAAATAATGTAGATCACCATGGCAACCTGTTCAAAGAGGTTCATTTCTCCACGGAAGCTAAGAAAAAAAAAAAAAAAAAAAAAAAAAAAAAAAAACAGCGAGGTCACATGTATTGGTTCTGCGATTAAAAATTGCAATATTCTAATGCGCGTATTTCAATTTCTAATTACGATTAATTTATTTTTCATACATCATTGGAAAGATATTTTAAAGTTCTTTTTTTTACTTAAAGTTTTCAACAGATTTACACGTTTTGAGGTGTCCTGAATTAATTTTCTTCTGTATCTCAGCTACTACCCGGTGCGCATTTTTACCCGATCAGAAATGATTTTTTTCTAGGGGGCACGTAGGGCCAGGGAAGAAATACGCGCGTAGCGCGTGGGGACCCGGCCCGACTTTTTACCCAATCAGAATTTTTTTTTTTTTTAATTTCTTTTCTTAACACTAAAAGTTTCTGTTAGTGATTCATTATTTTTAGTGATTCATTTGAAAATACTGACCCACTAGCGGGCGAAGCCAGCTAGTAAAAATAATAAAATCTGCGGAATAACAGCAGTTTAAAAGCAAAACATTTGCAGTTTGGACGTAAGTAATCCCCCCCCCCCCCACCCTAAACTTTTTATTGTTTCAAATACCTTCAGATTATCTGCAGTTTTGAGCAGTTTTTTTAAAACTCGGTTGTTATGAAAAATCTTTAATTTCAAATAACTTAAGAAGCTTTTAAACTAGAGTGTTTATATTGAATAATGTTTATGCTAATAGGATAAATGATATTTAAAAACTTATCAGACATGTTTATGAAGAAAATAATCCTCATGTATGATTATTTATGTGAAAATCTCCAATTTTCAGAAAATCTTAACTTTTGAATAACAGAAATTTTGTAAATACAAAGTGTCATAATCAATGGTTTTCATCCTAGTATGATAAATGATATTTTAAAACTGATCCGAGATCATAATGCACATTTATGCGAATTTTGGCTTTGTTCTTTCATGTTAAGAAAACCTTAAATTTCGAATAACTTACAAAGTTTTTAATTGGAATGTTGGAATTCAATAAGGTTCTTGTAAATCTCATAAACTCTCATTTTAAAACTGGTCTGCGTTCTTTAGTATACTCTGCCCTTGAGATATTGTCAACATAAAATAACAAACATATTAACAAACTGACTAATGTACAGATGAACACTTATTAACTTTGTGATTTTTGAATACCTCAAACTTAGAAATATGTAAAAACGCGAAAAACTTAGTAAAATGAGGAACTAAAAATATAAAATGATCAAAATAATATCACTGAAAGCAAATTAATTCTTTTTTAACTGTTACCTAATCAGAAGGAATGAAAACACTGTATAATACTATATTCTATTGCATTTTACAAAGAGTAATTTCATTAGTATGGGAAGATAATATCTAGTATGGCCTGCCAAGATAATTTCTAGTTTACAAGTGTATTTTTTAATTATTTATGAATTCATAAATGTCTAAATATTTTTACTTAAATTTCATAAAATATTGATAAAATCTTTAAGCAAAAAATTAATGTATTCGTTCTTAATGAGAAATGAAATAAACAATCAGATATACTTTTGTAACAAACACTACTGTCACTGATTAAAAATAATAATAATAATAACAATAAATAGAGTATATTCTGAAAGTATATTAAATATACTTTTTAAATCAAGAGTATATTGTACATTTTTGAAATTATAAAAAGTATTTGTATAGTGTATATTTTGGACAAAATCGATGTTTTTTTTTTTTTTTTTTTTCGAAGTATATTGCCCACCTCCGTATGTATAAGTATATATATATACACACAAATCTTGTTTGCTTAATAGTATAAGATATATTATACTTTATAGAGGATTCTACTTATTTTTATTCATTTATTTATTTTTTTGAAAATAATTAAATTTAAAATAAAGATTTATTATAAAAAGTGAGAAATTCATACCATTAATGCATGACTGGGTACTAATAATACATATCATATATTGAGTATTGTATTACATTTCTTAAAAACTATATGAACACATCTAGATCTAGAGTATTAATTATACATATTGCATATCTTTAACAATAAGCATTATTGCCTTATACGATTTATGTCCATACAGATAATTATTTAATTACGTTACAAAATATTTAATATTCATTTGATATGCTGATTGTAAGTATTAAAAACTACACTGTGAATTCAGTTGATTCCTTTGATCAATATTCTTCAATCTTTTCTGTGCTTCTCCATTTGAGATGCATTCTAGGAAAAATCCCTCTAATTTAGATTGGAAAATAATGACAGGTCGAGAAAATTTGCAAATTTTAGAAAAGTAGAAAAGACGTATAACTAATATTAGCGGCATATAAACGAAGAACTTTTGAATTAAAATGAATAGGAATGAAACAGGACTTCACTATAAGGAGGTGTAAATGTAAAAGACGTATAAACGGTTATTTACTGTAATAACTTTTTTTTTTATTAATGTTCGACTAATATCTACTCGCTTGACAGAAATACAGTAGAGGGTCAGAAATTCACCGACCTAAAATCCACACAGCTTATCAGATATAAACAATGAAATTCACTATTAATAGGTTACATAACTTCAAATCAGAATTTTTGAAAAAAATCTTGAATGCAGATTCTGTACTTGTATTTCATGATTACAATAATAATAATAATATGAAAGACTGCTAGAATCAAGTTACTGATAATACAATTATTCACAGTATATTAAATCCATCAAAAGAAAATGTTGTTGATGATATCAATGAGGTATACAAACTAATTTTTTTAAATGCTATTTGATGAAGGCATAACTATAAGGAAAAATTCACTTAAATTCTTAGAACAATGAAATTGTGTTATAAAACAAGAACTGGTGACTATCTACAATAGAGAATAAATAAATAAATAAAGATGCATGTTTAAATACAGTTTAAAACAAAACTACATGGGAACATATATCTAAAATTGACAAATATTTATTGTTTTTGCTATATAAATTTTTAATTTTCGGTGTTAATCTTACATACCCAATAATTTAATAGTCTAGTGAAATTGTGTTATTATTCACTAGCATGTGTTTAGTTTGAATAATAGTCTGCTTTCATTATTCGAAGTGAAAATCCTCTTCTATGGGCTCCAAAATCCACCAAATCCTAAAATCCGCACAACCTCTGGTCCCGAGCTGTGCAGATTTTTGACTCTCTACTGTATTTCCAATTCCTAATCGAGTTTATGTAGATAAATATATAGGGATGAAACGGATATCCGGTAACTATCCGGTATCCGGCTGAGTTTTAAATATCCGACGGGGTACCGGATATC
Source organism: Salticus scenicus (assembly GCA_963930645.1). NCBI lineage: Eukaryota > Metazoa > Arthropoda > Arachnida > Araneae > Salticidae > Salticus > Salticus scenicus. The sequence goes on from OZ005650.1 coordinate 122,549,396, forward strand.
AGCACTCCGGATACGGATATCCGGCTTGAATATCCGAAGCAGAAAATTCAGGCTTAAACTCCCATCAAATGAAAATTTTGCGACATTTATTTTATTATTTTAAATCCGTTGTAGCATAAAGTTTTTTTTTTTTTTTTAAGAAGAAAAAAAAAAAGTAAGCCTTTGTGAAATTTGAAATTAGCCTCTTTAGCAAACAAATTTAGACAAAAGTAGCTTCAGGTCTAAGAAATATAGAAGCCCTATTTTAATTTTATACAGAGTTAGCTAGGTTTTTACAGAGTGATCTATATCATTCCCCCTAATCTTCCCCATAACAATAAAAAGAGCTGTTCCTAAACAAATGATATTCAATCTGTGCAGTGCATATAACTCTGCTTTTATGACTTTTGTTTAACATGTTGTTAGATTGTTTAGTAATATTGTTAGTATTGGAAATAAAAGTTGTTAGATTGTTTCGAAAATGAGTCAAATAATGCGCATTTATTGACAAGAACCTGCTTGTTTATTTAGAATCCACTTTTTCATGCATAAGAAAGTTCTTGTTTTTGTGACCATATCAGAGATGCCAACTTCAAATGGCAAAAAAGCAGGAGATTTTTTAACAGAAATCACAAGACTTTTTCCAACAAGAAAGTTTGTAAGAAAAATGAGTAAAATAATGCAAATTTAATTTTAAGTAAAGTTTAATAAGCTTAGGAGGTATTTACAAAGCATCAGTATTAAAATTAAATGAATAGTATATGTTTCTTGCAATAAAAAATAAAAAAAACCTCAGACATACAGTTGTTTAAAATTTAAGTCAAAATAGACAGATTTGATCATTCTGTTCCTAATATAAAACAATAAGAACCTTAATTATCTTTGTAAAAGAAAAGGTAATAAAGAAATGAAAATATCAGCTACATTCTAATGAAATTTGAATTCTTTAAGTTTTCAATAGTTATGGTATTTAAAAAAAAAAAAAAAAAAAAAAAAAATCTTTTGATAATAAGACATTTTTCATTATGCAAAAATGAAAGTGAAAAATTTATTCTTAGCAAAAATTAGTTTCAAAGCATTGTATAGTAATTCACATTCAAACTGAACTTGATAAATTGCAGGGCATAAACTTCAATTTTCTTTCAAATTTTTTTACCCAATCCCACAAATTTTAAGTATAAATTATGCTAAGAGGGATAGATAAAAAATACATCAGAAAAGCAGGAGAAATGAGTGGAAAAGCAGGAGCATAGAAAAACAAGCAAAAAGCAGGAGACTCCTGCCAAAAGCAGGAGACTTGGCATGTCTGCCATATATTTATACTAGCAGAGCATCTACATTGCCTGCGCCATCTACCTATTCGATTTGTATTACAGGGTTCATACTCAAATATGGGAAAAAAATTCCCTGAGTTTTCCCTGAGTTCCTAGACAATTTTCAAGAAAATATTAGTGACATATTACAAGAAACGTTCCTCTAGATAGGACAAAACACAGCTACTTTCACTGTATGATGTCATATTAGTGCCGATCATGATAGAAATTCAGGTAGAAATCATTATTTACATGCGTATTTTCACAATACTTAATCATTTAAATTTTGATATGAAGCTAAACAAGAAAAACATAACTTGAGAGAAAAAAACATATGTTTTTCCAGGTTTTATAACTGATTTTCCCTGATTTTTAATGAAAATTTTTATTTTCCCTGAGTTTTCCCTGATTTTTTTTAGCAAATTCCAAATTCCCTGAGTATTCCCTGTTTTCCCTGAGGAGTATGAACCCTGTATTATATATATATATATATATATATAAAATTATATAAATTTACGCTTTTAATAGAATATCTTGCTAAAGCACCTGAATTAAGAATTCCCATAACATCGCATAGATATATTCCCCTGTACTTTGACTTTCAGATTGTTAAAGGAGAAGAAAAAAATATTTTTTTAAATGCTCAATTATTTAAAGTTTTTGATTTTGAACATTAGAAAAACTTAACTTTTAATTAAAGAATTTTAATAAATAATATAAACTTTTCTTTCTTATCTGCACAGAATATAAAATAAGTAAAATTTACACAAAGAAAAAACATAAATTCATTTTTAATTATTATTTTCTTCTATGTTAAATAGAAGGAAGTATTAGATTTGTAAAAATTTTCAACTTCCAGTTTTCAGTGGATTTACGCATTTTGGGGGAACCAGAACACAATTTAACCATTTTTAGAAAATGTCTGTGTGACAAAAATTTTGTGTAGCAGCTCTAGCTCAAGAGTTAATGCACAGAATTTCATATAAATTTATACACAGTTACACCTTAACAACAAAAAAAAAGTGTCCATGAACTTTTGGTGCAAATCACTCAACAGGTGGTGCTGCTATACTGTGATTTCTCCTATTTAAAGGAAGACTATATCTCAGCTTCTACTGTGAATAATTAAAAAAAAAAAAAAAAAAAAACTATGTCACAGGGCTATTATGAAACACGTTTATTTAATTTTTAATATCGGCCAAAAGGTACTGCTGCTATGCTGCAGTTTTCCCGTGATTGGGGAAGTTATATCTCAGATTCATTTGTGTATAATTGCACAAAATTTGGTGCATACCAGTCAATAGGTGGCTATACTATGCTGCAATTTACTCTGTGAATAGGAAGGCTAAATTTCAACATTTATAATATTTAACTGCACTTAACTTGATATGCAAGATAAATAATATGAGAGCGAAAGCCGGTTTAATTTTGGTGTATATTGACCAACAGGTGGCACAGCTGTTCCTCACCTTCTATGATTCTCCACAGGGCTACATCTCAAAATCTTTTGATTAAAATCGCACTAAACTCTATATCTAAAAATCTTTATTATGAGAAGCTATGATTAAGTTCTTCTGTGCACGTTAAATAGCATGTAGCATTGTTATATAGAGTGATATAGAAGAAAGTTTTGTGATGGCCGTAACATACTAGTTTTAAAGCTTTTAGTACTTTTTTTTTTTTGCTTCTTTTTTTTATGTTTTCTTATAAATATCTCAAAAGAAAGTACTGAATTCATAAAAATTTTCAACTTCTGGTTTTCGATGGATTTACACATTTTAAGAAGTCCAGAACCTGGTTTGATCAATTAAAAAAAATATCTGTTTGTGTATATGTGACAAAAATTCTGTCCAACTGTACCTCTGAAATTACTGCATATAATTACATATGAATTTATATGTAGTTGAACCATGACATAAATCAGTGCCTATCAACTTTTGGTGCATATGGCTCAACAGGTGATGCTACCGTACTGCGATTTATGCAACTTAAAGAAAGGCTATATCTTAGGAACTACTGCACAGAATTTCATAGATATATATATGTACATGCACCTTGGCATATAATGTGCCTATCGAATTTTGGTGTCAATCATTCAGCAGGTGGTGCTGTTATACTGCACATTTTGCAATTTCAGGGAAGGCCATATCTTAGGTTCTATTGCATATAATTACATGAAACTTTATGTTAGAAGGGCATTATGAGAAATTATGCTGATTCAATCTGGGTGCATGTTGACCAATAGGTAATGCTGCTATACGGAAATTTCCCCCAAAAACGAGAAGGCTATACCTCAGATTCTATTGTAAATAATTGCACAAAACTTGGTATGTGAGTGAGACAGCCATTATGAAACACTACTGTGATTTATTTTGGGTGTATATAGGTCAACAGGTGGCAATACTGCGCTGCAATTTACCTCATAAATGGGCTAAGTCTCAACTACTATGACATAAGTGCATAAAACTTGATATGTAAGACAACCATTATGAAAACGAATGTCAACCTCATTTAGGTATATATCAGCCGAAAGGTGGAGCTGCTATTATGATTTTTCAAAAGCCTTTATCTCAGCATCTGTTTATTAAAATTGCACCGAACTCCATATGCAAAATATTTATTGTGAGAAGCTATGGTTAAACTTTTGTACATTGTAAACAGTAAGTGGCACCGTCATAAAGAATGATATAACAGAAAGTTTTGTGATTGCCTCAACATATTAGTTTTCCTATGAAAATAACCCTTCAACTATGATTATATTAGTAAAATATTTTATTTCACATTTTAATACTAGTAATGTAAAAAATATGTAAATAATAAGTTTTAGTCTTGTAATTCTGAACAAAACCTATCTTTTTGTGACAATACTTTACATGACAAACTGCAAGTATAGGAATGAGTATGTTAGGCTTAAAATTTTAATCTTCATGGTGGTATTGCACAAATAAATAAAATATTAAATATGTTTAAGTAAATCATATTTAAAATGTTTTTAAAAGAATAGTATATGAAATCTGTTTATATTTTATTGTTAAAGAAATAGAAAGAAAAGAAATATACAAAAAACAAAACTAGTACCGGATATCCGACGGATATCTGGTCCGGATATCCATATCCGGCAGGCACAAGAGCTCCGGATATCCGATATCCGGCAAAATCACTATCCGTTTCATCCCTATAAATATAATTTTTTGCATCTTTTCTCTGAAATTCAACAAATAAAATATTTTTGATATTAAGTTAAATCATTCCTTAAATTTAGTAACATCTTTTACAATACTGAGTTTTATATCTGGAAATAGAAGTTTTTTTTTTTTTTTTTTTTTTTTTTTAAAGGAACTTATAAATATTTAATTAAAAAGTTTAAGTATATTATTTATGTCGAAATTCAAATAAAGAGTGAAAGATTTTCATTACTGTACTGCTGGGAAATTGAAAATAACTTTCAGAATAATGACAGTTATTCTTTAACCACATTTCTTGCAACCATGGAAGCTTCTGCGCAATTGCGGATTGAACTAGTCCAGTGTCAAAATAGGAGTGACTGAGAGAAAACAAGCGATAAGGGAACACCGAATAACTGGATGTTTGCCAAATAATAAACTCTCGGCCAATTTTGCACTCCTCCCAAATTTTGTACTCGTCCTCACTGCTAGTCGTAGGAAACGTGGTCGCACTATAAATATGAGAATAATCAAAAGAAACTAAACCCTTGGATACTGGTACCTCCTGCAAATATAATTTTTAGTGTAAATTTTAGATTTCTATTTTATTGAATTTTTCCATTATCTTTTGTTACTGGCTTCTTCAATTTAAAATTTTTAGTTTTGAAGTAATGATTTTTAATCACTTTAGTGTCAGTTTTGATGTGAAGGGGGAAAATTTGATCCTTGTCAGATAAGTAGAATGGTTCAAAAGCATGAATCAATGTAATTGTCTGGATTTTACACTTAACTTTAAATAGAGTAGAGTTTCGATAAGTGCTACTCAACACTTCCAATTCCTTTTACCAGCTTTCAGCCTGTTACTGGAGGGGGTCAACCAAAGGCAGGAGAAAATAGGAAAAGTAGGAGATCTGCAGGGTCTATTGTATATATATATAATTTTTTTTTTTTTTTAAATCAAAGTTGTAAAGATAAAATACAAAGGATTAATGGATCAGATGTCAGATATTTTTTCAGTACTTTAATGAACATGCAAAATTTTAATCGTAACTCATTACGCAAAAAATAATTCAATACATCCAAACATTTTCTAACAATCATGCATTAAAAGTAAATAAAAAGTGAGATAGAAGAAATAACAGCTTTATTACTCAATAGTTACAGATTTACTTTTTGTTCTTTTATGACGTTTTCGGTTTCTTATCTTTTGCACAGGCTCAGAAATTTTCACCTTTTTTTTCTTACAAGATAGCGGATTAGGTCCTTTGATTTTTCTTTTTTTCTTCTGGGGAGCAGAATCTTCACCAAAGACTTCTGCTTTTAATCTTTTGATTATTTCATTTTGATACTCAGAACCTTTTAGCTTTTCCTGCATTTTTAAATCAACTGTCTCTGTATTCATTCTAGAAGGCTTTTCTAAATTGATGGCATTGTACCTCATATACAAAAGTGGGACACCAAATAATTCCCGACACTGAAATACAAAAAATAAGTTATTAAAAAAATAATAATAAAAAGAAAGAAAGAAAGTGAAGAAGAAAAAAGAATAGAATAATATTTTTGTTTTCAAGAAATTCATTAATTTATGTATTAGTTCAAATTATTAAAAGTTATAAATTTTATAGCCAAAAAAAAAAAAAAAAAAAAAATTAAATCACATACTTTTATATTGTAATTTATGGAAACATTTCTAAATTTTTCAAATTTGCAAATGCTAAATTCAGAGAACTTTGGGGAAAATGAATATGGTGTTTGGTGTGTTGGTGCTTGGGATTATGGCCGAGTAACTACACGAAGATACTAGGCCTGAGGTGGTGTGCCCTCCATGAAGGTCATTCTGAGGGGTTCTGGCCTGTACTTATGCAAGTTTTAGAGAAAACCATGAAAATTTCTGAACGGCTAGGTTGATGAACGTGACCTGAGATGGAACTCGGCACTTCCCGTTTACCAGTTTTTGAGCATAGAAACGCTTGGTCACTTTGATGGGGCAAATGAATATGGAATTTTTATTTTAGAAAAATACAGGTCTTTAATTTTGAGAATTTATAAATTCTTGGTGCAACTAGTCTCAATTCCAAATTTTTGTAACTAGATAACATATAATATGATAAGGTAGAAGACCGATTAATTATTTATGGAATTATATGAAAACTGCCTAACTTTTCATTAAGATATTGTAATTATTATGATAAAAAATAAAATACAAAGTCTATATCTTTTCTTCATGCTAAAGAATTAATAAATAATAAATGTATTATTATTATTATTATTATTATTATTATTATTTTTTTTTTTTTAATAAAGAGGGAGGGAAGAATAATGACAGTTTAAAAAAATAAATAAATAAAAATTTGATTATAGTATCATCATTACATCCATCTTACTGCTACACTGTTGAAATTCAATTTTCAAATTTTAATTAAGTATGAAAATGTTTATTACTCCCTGTCATAATCTATGCATTCACATTTTCATTTCTATAAATATTTTGAGAATTCATAAACACTCTCTAAATATATTTACCAGAGTTTCTCCGAGATTTAAAAAAGGGTGAGGTGGTGTTAGTAAGAAAAAGACACTTTTAGCTCCTTGTCCTTGAAGACAGTTTTGGATAATTAAGGACACTTTTAACATAAGTAAAATCTGGAAACTTATCTTAAGATTCAGTTATAAAGTATGCATACTTTTTTTTTTATACTTTCTTCACATTTGCTTGTTTACAAATATATAAATGAATTCTGATAAACATAAATAATGGTTTTATTTAGTACATATATATTGCCGATAAAACTGTGAGTCAATTGGTATAAAAATACGACTCAAAGAAGAAAAACTGTGAATGAGTTTCATAAAAAATGAGGGGAGGAGGTCTAAAAAGGAAGAAAGGGGTGAATAAAAATAAAATAAAAATTACAAAAAGTGAGAATTTAGCAAAATATTTGTGTCTTGTCTTGGAAATATATTATGTATAGTTTTGAAGCAACATAGAAAAAACTTCATTCAACTGACACAGGAACTAAACAAATGCCTGGAATAAAAGAATTTTTGTAGAAGAGTCATCATAAATTGTGGCTGTGTATAAAATTCAAGAATTATTTTTTACTTAGATCAAAAAACAATATATAAGCAAAAGAAAAATCAATGACATATGTATAAAGAAGAAAAAATTAACAAAAAAATGTGCTTATTATTATTACTACGTTTTCTTTTGATGCACAGAATTATGAAAATTTTTTGATTGCGTAAATATAAAACATTTTTTTTTTTTTTTTTAATAAAAAAAAAAAAAAAAAAAAAAATCAATTTAATGTTTTAACCCTTTAATTTTCACAAGATATTTCCTTTTGAAGCTTCCTAAATCATTTTGAAAAATATCTATTAGACACATAGCTAATCATACATTAGGTAAAGAAAAAAAAAAATTAACACTTTTAATTTTCGAAAAATTTTTGGTTTGAAAAACATATATATTTTAACTCGATTAAACTCAAATTATATTTAATTTAACAAATAAACAATTTTGTAAATGAATATTATAAATTACAAACACTCGCAACAATTGTTTCATGTCAAAATAATCATGTGAAAAATCTAACCACCAGTGCATCATCAAAACAGTAAGCTGCACTCGTGCCTGCTAAGAAATTTCATACCAATTTGGCTTCTGGCTTTCTCTGGTCATAAACATCATTTATATTAAATTTCTGAGTAGTATTGCTATCGACTGAACAGAAAAAGAACAAAAGTTTAAAAATCCATCAAAACAAGAAAATTTTTGAAAAATTGTAGCATAAAAAAATGTTAAATGATGTGAAATGTTTGGTTTCAGTGCGAAACCAATGACCATGAAAGGGTTTAAATCACTGGCTAATCAAAATTTGCAGCATTTGGATAAAGGCAGATTTTGATTTAGATATATAGAGAGTTATTAAGTCAACAAGACACTGTTATACATTTCAAATTCTAATGAGGGAATATTTAGAATATTCCCTCATTAGAATTCTAATGAGAATATGAATTAGAATCGGCAATATACATATATATTGCCGATAAAAGAAGGTTTATCGGCACATCTTCCTTATAACAGAGTAAAAGCAGAAGTATACTAGGAAATCCTTTTGTTTCCATTGGAGTTTAAAAAAGAAATAGTTTGCCATTTGACCACTTAAAAATACACCAAATATATTGGACTAGAACTTCAAAATAAATAAATAACAAGGGTCGATCCATGGAAAAACTGGGGCCGTTTTCATGCCCCTTCACAAAATTCCACTTCTCAAAATTCTTTCCCAACTTCACAAAATTAAAATTTATAAAATGGGCCTCTTCACAAAATTAAAATTCATAAAATGGGCCCCTTCAAAAAATTAAGATTCTTAAAACAGTCCTTTCATAAGTTTTATTTGGTATAAATGATCCTTTTATAATTTTTTTTCTACATCAAAATATTGCATTTACTTGTTACAGTGCAATTTTCTTGATATACATAAAATTTAGTGATCGCTAAAATTGAAGCTTTTATATGATAAATATTTTTTCACAAAAATATTTCAATTTTCACAAAAATGGGCCCCAAAAAATAAAACCTGGATGAACCCCTGAATAAATGAATTAGAAATACATTTATGCAACTGCAAGGTCGGCAGCTGTAATTTTCAAGTGTTTTAGAGCACAGCTCAAAAATTATATTGCCTGACATACCCAGGCCATGTCAAAATTCATATTATGCATACATTTTTCCCCTTTTGTATGTCCAGTTGGAGATATAAATATTTATTTAAAAATACCTTTTCAAAATGAAATTGTGTTAATATAGTGTTATCTTTGTTTTACTTAAATTGAAAAGAAATAAACAATATCAATATAGGTACAATGTTGTTAAATTCTTTTTTAAGAAATTTGTATTAAATATGTCAACGTTTTTTATTAATATGCATTTGAAAAAGATGGCTTTGGGTATGTAAAAGTTTAACTTGGTTATGCATCCCCTGGATCAGTGGTCACTAATCATTTTGACTTCACAGACCACTAAATTCAAAATTTAAAATCCCACAGACCACTAAATTCATAATTTAAAATCCTACAAACAACCAATTTTAACGATTAACAAATGCAAATGTCTCTAGAAGAATAATAATCAGAGAATGTCCGTTTTATAAATGTAAAATAAATCTGCTTAACATAAAACATTATAAATGCTTATTTCATTATTAAAAAAAGTAAATACTTATTTAATTGCAAGAGGAATTCTTAAAGGCAGTTTGATTGCAATGAAAAAGGAAGGTGAACACATTTTTATTGCTTCAATATGAATTATTTAATTACAGTAATAAATTGCTATATCCTTATATAAAACTACATTTACTAAATCTAATAAAAGATGTATACAGTAACCGCCGCTTAATAAAATCACTGGTTTATAAAATCAGTTGTTTAATCTGATCAAATCGCGAGGACCGAAATCAAATCAATACAAACTACTTTAAAGCCGCCGCTTAATAAAATCCACATCGCCGGTTAATTAACTCAAAAATATTTCCTCAGCAGCCAAAAATATCATTTATGCACACTAAATTATTTTTTAATTTATATTGTTATTTTTTTTTTTTTTTTTTTTTATGGAAAAAGAAATTCAAGCACAACAAACCCTCCGTTATCACCCATTGTTGAAGTTTTTACACTTGCAGCACAGTTACAAATTAAACACTTATCTCCGTAACAATTTCAAGGAACGTATTCTTCAAAGCGGAGTAATAAAATATAAATTTGATTTGAAATGATTTTTTTTTTCTAATTATTAGAAGGCAATTTCTAATTCTTATTTTGAAATTACTATAATTCATGAGGTTTAAACGGAAAGATTTTAAATTTATAAGAACAGCGTGAACTTTTGTTAAAGTAATGATTATTTTCCTCAAATGAAAGTGCACGGGAACTTAGAATGCGTTTAATTTACTTATATCGAAAAAACAATTAGTTAATTGTCTGCCAAAAATGAATTAATATTGTTCACTAATTCCATTATTCGTCACCTTTTGAAGTTTCTTTCAAAATTCAGGGAAGTAATACCTTTTCCTTAAGGGCAGGATCGTTCACCGGATATAAAAATCAGCCGCTTAATAAAATCACATTGGCTCAGAAAGAATGTGATTTTAATAAGCGGCGGGAACTGTATTACATTTTTTCATTATTAAAATTCAACAGGAAATTACATTTTTTACGCATGTTTTAAATCTTTAAAAAATTTGAATATTCTAATAAATTTAGAAGTTACTTCTAGCTGAGTATGAAAATACAGCTCAGAAATTCAAAGTGATAACTATGCCTGAAAATTTGTAAATCAAAATTTCGTGATAAAAGATTATTTCATTTATCTTCTCTCTCATCCAGAAAAATCTGAAGTCTAATGATGTAAGTATGAGTGACTCAGAAAATCCTGAAGTTAAAATTAACATGAGTATAATTTCTAACAACACATTAGAAAAAGCAAATAATGTCAAGTTTTTTCTATGGACCATTGATTGTCAACCACTCATTGATTGTCAACTCTGGACTAATAAGCCCAGGGATTGACAAAAGTTCCAATATCTAGGAGCCAAGAAAAAATTCTAAGAGCCAGAGATAGCGAATTATTTCTATGACAATACTCACGGCAAGACATATAGAGGCTAGGGGTAATATTTCCTTATTTTATAATTAATGCAGGTCATTCATGTATTATTTTACATTGAATAAATGAATGATTCAGTTAAAAAATTTAAACTAAGGAAAATTTTAAGAAAATATGTGATTTTTATTTTACATATAAAGATTAAAAAAAAAAAAAAAAAAAAAAAAAAAACGCTGGATGAAAAGTGTAAGAAGTGTCAATATAATTAATTGTAAGAAAAGTTATCAAATATGGCAATTTCTCTATCTTTCATGGAAAAACATTTTTCAAAAACAGAAGTGTAATTATTAAATTTTTCCTGGAAACAATAAACTTATATCATTTATTCAATACCTATAAGAAATGCCATGACCTTTTATAACAAGAGGAGAAGATGGAAAGAACAGCAAAAATTAACTACGTTAAAAATATTATAAATGCATGAAATTTTTTTATTATTCTGCAATAACTGGTTGCCCATGGGAAATCTTTAGTCGCCCAGACAACCTGGCTCTCGTGAGTTGTCAGATCCTGAATATGTCCGATAGGGAATGTTAAAATTTTCAGATTTTTAAAACCCTGGTTTGGAGTAATAAGAATGCTAATCTATTACCTAGCTCAATTAATCTGTTACACAGTTGCAAAGATAGGAGTCATAATGCTAAATTTAGATTTCAGTAGCCAAATATGGCTATGCCTGCACAATAGCAAGCATCATATGATTGTTTGTGTCAGGTTTCATGTTTCATTACCAAATGAGATAAAAGATTTTTATTAGGAATATAATACTACATTTATTTTAAAATTATAACAAAATGAAAGCAATTTAATATTAATTTAAGATCCTAAAATAAGACGAAATTAAATATTGCAATAATTATATTTAGACTGAATATTTTGCAAGCAATCTCTTGAATGAAATATTGAATGTGAAGTTATTCATTCAATCATTGAAAATTTCATACTTTGTTTAAATGATTATATTTTTAATATTTTTGAATTACTTTAAATAATGTCAGTGATATTATCATCACACGAACCATTCCAGATAATTGGTTCCTTATTTTATATATATGTCATATTAAAATGGACAACCACACATGGAAATAATTAAAGTGCAGACAATCATTGGCTTAAGTTGTTCTTTAATAAATTCAGGACTTACATCATCATGCAATGGTTTGTCCTCCACTTAAAACTTACAGCTTGAAAACACAACTTAAGACTAAGAATTTCAGATGAATAACTAACTCGAAAATTTTCTTTCCATTCCAAGCGGGAGTGGTCACGTGATCGAAACTTTTCGGATTGGCTTAGTTAGAGAAAGTCATACGCCCATGGGAGGCAAGAATAGCAGGTTCTAGATTAAAATTGCATTAGAATTGCACAATATAATAAATAACAGTTTATTTCATCGGAAAATAAAACAAAATAAGTTTAAGAATTGAGAACAAGTTAATGAACTTGGAATTAGTGAAACATTTAGAAAATAAATTAATAAAGAATTAATTAGGGCGCTATCGGTGGATAAGAGGAAGGTAGAATTATTTAAGTTTTGGAAATAAAGCTTTAATTTTAAGGGGGGCTTTTAATTATATTTCATATATATGCAAAATATATATATTTAAAGATTTTTCGTATTTTTCAGAACTTTACAATATTGCTTCAAGCTTTCAGGATCTTTTAAACTTAAAAAAAAAAAAAAAAAAAAAAAAAAAAATCTATGAAAAGACAAATGAAAACTTTTTTAGAATGAAAAACATAGTACCTTCTTACTAAGTTCCAGATCTTGAGTGGCAATAAAATAGTGATTTGCATTTCCATTTTGAACCATTGAGTAAAGACAGTCTGCGGCACTGATAGGCTCTTTCTCATGACCACATTTCTGAGTTTTAAACTGTTTTACAATCAGCATAGCACCAAAAACATCAGAACCTAAACAAACAAAACCAATGAAAAATAGATAGATAAATAAATAAAAAAACAAGTTCATTGTATAATAAGACAATCATATAGCATATTAGCAAGTAAATCTAAAGATGCAAAAGTACCCTATTAAGATGAAAATACAATATTAGCTTAGAATTTTCCAACTAAATACAGTTTTTTTGTGCATGCATGCCACGATTTTAGTTTAACAAAATTTGGCATAAAGTTAACACAAGTTGCAACAGAATACACATATAACATATACTATTAATGTTGCTATAAACACTGAAAGGTGGTTTTAAAAAAAGTGTTGAAATTAATTCATTAGTAACTTCATTTCATTCATAAAAGCAATTAATAACAGGCATTCAGTTAATACGAAAGTACCCAAAATATATATTATTCACTTAATCTATAAAAGACATAAAAATGCATTTTCACTTCACTTTTACAATAGGTGAATCTGGTTATTTCTTTTAAAGTATAAGATTGCAGCCAAAGCCAAGAAAAGTACTTTAAAAGTATTTGAGATTTTATTATCATTATATTGTTATTCTATCATTAAATGTTTGTAAAATGGGAACACGAAGAACTATTGAAAGAGCTATTACATTTTTGTCCCTGTTTTTACTAATTTATTTCCTATCAAATCTTTCAAACACAAATGTTTTCATACATTTTAATAAATGATATACACAGTTCAGTTAAATAATATATATCTGTATTAGTATTAATTTGTTTAATTCTTATTTTAAAAAAAAATAATTTTTTTACTGTCTGTTATTAGTACTTATTCTTCTTCTTTTTTTCATCAGTTTAATCATATTGTAAATATTTGGTGATAATTTAATTTTTTGCTTGGAATTTTCACCAAAAGCTGAGGGTTTGGCAATATCTAATTTGTTATGTATGGTAACTTCAAATACTTTTAAAATTTTTGCTAAAACTCTGTTTTGTGTTTATAAGGCCTCAATTTTTTTCTTATTTTTTAAGCATTAATAAAAGCATGCTATCAATTAAAAAAATATTTAATTATTTACATTTTGGTGAAAATGCTTTAATCCCCTGTTTGGCAACTTTTCTGAAAATTGCCAATTTGGTATGTTTCTGCACCACTACTTGTTTTGATTTTCTGAAAACTGCCAATTTTGTGTATTTTAAAATTATCATCTAACAAACTGGTTTCTCAAAAACTTTAACAAAAAAGAATCCAAAGAAAAATACATATTTAAAAAGTTAGCACAACTTCATAGAGAAAATGCACCAAATATTAAACATTACAAAAGTAATTAAAAAAAAAAAAAAAAAAAAACAGAAATAACCCCAAAAAAAAACACAACATATTAAATATATTAATAAAAAAATAAGTTTTTTCACTTACACATTTTTGAAATCTTCGAGAAAACAGTTAGTATTTCCCTTGACATAACAAACAAAGGTTTAATTATTTCTAAAAACTTGTAACTAACCATATGCATATATACACTACACAAATTAACTATATTTAAAATACAATTCAAAAATTTTTGTAAATATCTTCGGCATACATACTGCCTACTGGGAAACAATTAACAAACTTTTTACATAAAAAAAAGCAACCAGTTTCCTTCATAATCTGTACTTACAGCACATCCCATAGAACTCAAAAATGATCTACCTTTGCCATTTCAAAAAACTAAAAGGCAAACCTCGAAGATAAAAATAACAATTGCACAATAATGCAACAATCAGTAATACATATGTCTGTATGCTTCACATACATGAAAATCAAAAGAAGCATCACTGTATACTCCTACCACAATCTCTATGAATCTTTAAAATGCATAAAATTTCATTTCACAGCAATCAGCAATACGTATGTGTCTGTACGCTTTGCAAATATAAGGAAAAAAAATAAAAAATAAAAATCGCTGGTTACCCTACTGCAATCTCCATGAATTTTTAAAATGCACAAAATTTCATTTCTCAGCAATCAGCAATATATACATCTGTATGCTACACGTACATAAAAAAAATAAAATAAAAATAATTAACTAAAAAAATTTCTGGATACCCCTACTGCAATCTCCATGAATCTTTAAAATGCACGAAATTTTGTTTCACAGCAATCAGTAATGTACATTTCGAGTAGATACATGAAAACCAGAGAACACATCACTGGATACCCCTACCACAATTTCTATGAATCTTTAAAATGCACAAAATTTCATTTGGCAACAATCAGATGCTCA
Organism: Salticus scenicus; assembly: GCA_963930645.1. Classification (NCBI taxonomy): domain Eukaryota; kingdom Metazoa; phylum Arthropoda; class Arachnida; order Araneae; family Salticidae; genus Salticus; species Salticus scenicus. The sequence continues at coordinate 122,564,661 of OZ005650.1, forward strand.
AACATGGCACAGCTTCAAAATATCAAGGTAAAGTTGCCACATTTCGTAGATTGGTCGTTCAGTGACCTAAAATCCTCCAGGTTGCCAACTTTGGCATATATATTGCCAATTGAAAACAAGATGCCAAGCAATCAGTAATACGTACATATGTATACTTTGAGTACATGAAAACCAGAGAAAACATCACTGGATACCCCTACAGCAATTTCCATGAATCTTTAAAATACACGAAATTTCATTTGGCAACAATCAGATGCTCAAAAATGACACAGCTTCAGAATACCCATTTAAGGTTGCTACATTTTGTAGATTGATCGTTCAATGACTTAAAATCATTCAGACTGCCAACTTTGGCATCTTTATCGTCAATTGAAAACAAGATGCCAAGTGTAGTTAAAGCACATTCCACCCAAAAATTCTAATGTTTGGTTGAGTGTGTGAGATTTCAGGTTCTCGAAATTTAGAGTTGAACAGAATTTTTTAGAAGGTTCCAGGAAACATCTGCAACCTTCATGTAGATGTCTAGAAACTTCATAGAACTTTCTGGAAGTGTCTAGAAACTTGATGAAGCCTTCTAGAAAAATTTGGGTTTTAGAATTTTCTAGAAGGTTTCATAATTTCTAAAATATTCCAAAGTTTTAGACGCTTCAAGATTACTTGAAGATTCTATACTGAATTCATATGAAAGAAAAGTGGCTATTCTTTGTTATAGGGCATCTATTGGTAATTTGTGACACAGTGATACAATTCAATGTATTGACACATTTTATTGGTAACCTTTTCCTATCAGAACATTGTTTTTGTTTACAAGCTTGTGTGTGTTTATCATATTGGATTAGTATATTGGTGGTATTGGGGAGAGATTATTTTTATTTTTTGAAAGGATGTTGTTGTGTAACTATTTTCCAAATTTCATATTTCATGAATTTTTAAATTCATACATGACGAGTTAGCTGCATTGGGGCTGATTTGGTATCTGTCATCTTTGCCGGGGGAAAGAAAACAAAACAAATGCCAAATTATATGGCGAACATATTTAATTCATCTAAAATAAAGATTTCAACAAGCAGGAAGCAAATTATAACAATTAAATGAAGACCTTACATACTTCTTGAATATAGCCTTAGCACTTTCGGGAAGGGGCCCCTCCCATCATCAGAGGCTGCACGGTGGCGGCTTGCTTTGCTGTGTTGATATCTGATGATGGGAGGGGCCCCTTCCCGAAAGTGCTAAGGCTATATTCAAGAAGTATGTAAGGTCTTCATTTAATTGTTATATTTAATTCATTTTAAAAATCATGTCTATTTTAATAAGGTATATTAAGAGAGCAATCAAGAATATTAAACAATATTTCATACAATATATATTTCGAAAGTACACAACTGGCATGTATATTTTCATATAACATTTTTGATCACCAAATTCAAAAACTGCCAATTACAAGATATATCAAAGCTATACTGCTGCATTAGTGATTCATTTTATTTAATTTTTTTACTGCATGCGTGGCAGTGATTGCTGCTGTATAAATTTTCATTCATTTTCAGATTCGTGCATGACATATTAGTTGCTTCCATTGAATTTTTTGCTTTTGTTTTAATGCACATGAAGTGTGCATATATGCATGAGTGCCAGTGGTGTCATCAAAAATTTTTTCAAGAGGGAGCAAACTTCAAATTGCAAAATTTCAGCATGTTTTTAAAAACTCAGTTAGATTCAACTGACTGGCTAGTTGATTGAGGTGATTAAGTAAGCCTGTGTGTAACCATATACTGAAAAACATTTTACTTATAGAAATTATACAGCTTATTCTAAACCAACACTAATCCAAAAAACGTACTGTCAAGTCGATTTAAAATCTGTTTGCAGGAAAATGTTAGAGACAACTTATAAATGCAAGTCGAGTCAGTTTGACTCTAATTGGCTCTGTGACAAATTTTATTTGTTCATTTCAATTCTAATGGCACAGCTTTAAAGCTTTAATTGTAATTTTTTAAAGTATTTTTTTAGTTATTAGAATTTTCCAGGAGGGGGGAAGTGCCCCCCCCCCTCTGCCCCTATGTGCTGACGCCCATGATGAGTGCTGCTGTACGGATTTCAGACTCATGCAAGGCCGTAGTTTTACAAATTTGTGGAAATTCTTCGAATTATATATTATTTACAACACTCAATTTTATGTACTAAACAGGGTTGGTTTTTGACGTGACAGGTGTCAAAAACTGGTTTAAACTGTCAAAAACCACATGAGAAAAATGGAAACTATAAAATAATTTTATGCATATTTTTAAGTTGCAATGTACTATGTATTAACATTGATTATATATAATATATATATATTCCCTCCAGAATAAGAAAAATTTTGTTAGGAAACATATCAATGCATAGTCTTAAGGGAAGTGTGAACATTATCAACCTTTTTATTGTCAAAAACTTACCAACCCTGGTACTAAAGTTTGAAACTTGGAACATTTCGAAATATTTTTTCTGGCTATGGCCTTGGGTTCATATGCGGTGAAGTAGCTCAGTTTTCTATTACAGTTTTAAATGTTTGCCTTATTAATCTTAAAACTATGCTTAATTTATTTCAGTGAACTTTAAAACAAGCACTGGCTAAATTTTACTATAGAGCACCTATTGGTGATTCTTGATGCAGTGCTGTGATTAAGTCTACCGACACTTTTATTAGTAACCTTCGTGCATTGAAACTTCATTTACATGTTAAAACAGGAATAAACTACTACGTCAGAAACGCCAAAGAAAAATTATTGAGGTGCATACAGCTGTTTCGGTAGCCTAAAGCGTACCGTCATCAGTGCAAAAAGAATTCTGAATCTTGAGAAGTGCTCGTATATATGGGAGAGGGACCGGATTTAGTTCAACCAATAGGAATACGGAAGAGGTGGGGAGTAAGGCCAATAGGAATTAAGGAATGTGTAGCTGTGTAAACAGTAGAAAAATTAAGGAAATGTGGACTGAATGTAAAATTTCCAACAATCAGACAAATAGGGAACAGCGAAATCACAATTTACAAGGTTTTTAAAATTTTTATAAATATGAAAAGCTTCAAAGAAATCGAGTTCATGAATGGATTTAGGTCTGCAAATTATTTTAGCTGAATTAAATTTAAAATTATGATTTTCCTCCCAGCAATGTTTAGAAATAGCCGATTTATTGGTTTCTTGTTTGCGGACGTAATTCATATGTTCTTTTAGACGAAATTTAAGACTGCGTTTAGTTTGGCCAATATATGATAAACCACACTGACAGGAAATACTATAAATGCCCCAAGAATTATGCATATCAATAGGATCTTTTAACTGAGAAAAGGTGAGTTTATTGGAAGGCGAAAATATTATTTTAAAATTAAAGATGGAACGAAGCTTCGGCCACTATGCCGAAGCTTTGGCCTGGCCGAATAATGAGCGTGATTCGGCCTATAACAATTTATGTTGTGAATATTCTTTTAACAATTATTATTATATAAAATATTGTCATTTAAGTTATACACAATGGTACCTTATAATAAAACATAGTAGAAATTTATGTTTAATTTAAAAGTTTGTGTGCATTGACCCTTTGGAACCATAAATCATACAACAATTAATAATATATTCTATTTAAATTGGAAGTTGCTAAGAAATAAGTTACATTACATTATATTTAGTTAACTAATTATACGAACAACTTTAGTTGCTTTAAAATGAAGCTATTAAAATATTGCATGAAACATTCTTTAAATATTTCTAGCTTTGAAACTTAGTCATAGTCATGTATAGTCAATAATCAAAATTAACAATATAGTCAATTATCAAGATTAACAATAACCCAGGATTATAAAACATGCAGAGAATTGTTGAAAAATAAATAAAAGCTGAATTTTTATTTATTTTTTATAAACCAGAATATGAGAAGGATGCATATTACTTGCACATCACCCCTACATCTAAATTCTAAATATTTATTCCAGATAATTAAAGTTATAAAATTTATTCTAGATTATTTATTATTATCACATGATAAAATGTTTTCTAGGTTAATAACTGAGATACTGTAAATTGTTTTTTATGTTTATTTTCATCATATTACATACAAGGTTTAATTAACCTTACTTTATTTTATCATTTATCACACAATTTTAAATTATGATGCAAAAAAAATCAATGTTTTTGCATTTTTAGGAAGAATTCTATTCCTTTTTTCCTCATACACATTTTCAGATTCAGAAAATAACCTTTCACTATATATACTGCTACTTGGAGCAGATAAATAGCGTTTGGCCGAATCAGATAATCTTTTTTTATTCTCTCTCCATCTCCACCAATTCCAACAGACAATGTGTTCTATTTAAAAGCGGATTGCTTATATATACTTCCAGCTCTTTAGCCGATGAATTTTCAAAGTGTTCTGTGAGTAATTTATTGTTTATGACTTCTGCAAAACAATCCCACAATGATGCCGGAGCTTCGGCGATTAGTTGGCCGAAGCTTCGGTATTCGGCACTTCGGCCAAACTGTGCTTCGTGCCATCACTATTTAAAATCATATTGTTTGAGAATTTTAGCTATGGTTTGACTGGTTTTAGAAAAATAGGGTAAAACAATACTGATATTAGATGTGACTGATTTAGTAGACGAAATACGAGGGAGTTGTAATTTTTGGATAGCTTTGTCTATAATGGAAGGGTCATAACCTCTGTCAATTGCGATGGCTTTCAGGTATTTAATTTCAGATTTCAATAAAATAGGATTTGAACAAATATTAAGGGCACGGTTTACAAAAGTATAGAAAGCAGCTATTTTTTGGTGGGTGACATGAACGCGCATGGGGAGGAAGGGAGACTGCAAAATTTTTACGATAGACAGTGGTTGAAAATCCATTTACAGTGCGAGAGACGAGGGTATCAAGAAATGGAAGGGAGCCATTATATTCTATTTCATATGTAAACTGGATATTACTGTCGATTGAATTTAAGGTTTCTAAGACATGGTCAATATTGTGATGAGATATGTCGATAAGCGTGAAGGTGTCGTCAACGTAACGGGTCCAAAAAGGAAAAGATATTTTCTTAAAAAGCTTGCTTTCGAAATAGTGCATGTAAATGTCTGCGAGAATTGGGGAGAGAGGGGAACCCATGGCTAAACCTTCAGACTGACGATAGAATTTATTTTGGAAAGAAAAAGTGGTTTGTGATAAACAAATGCGGGTAAGAGAAATTAATTCTTGTATTTCGAAAGAGGTGAAATGAAACTCTTTTAATCTATTTTCGAGACAGCAGAGGGCGCCACTTATTGGAACATTAGTGAAGAGAGATTTTACATCAAAAGAAACCATAGTGAGATTAGTGTGAGGGCAGTTTTGAATATTTTTTGCAAAATTTATGGAATTCTTAACAGTATAACTATTAGCAGCAAGAAGTGGAGCAAAAATTGTGGTGAGAAATTTAGCTAGATTATAGGAAGCAGTACCGATATTAGAGACTATTGGACGAAATGGAATATTGGGTTTGTGAACTTTTGGTAAAGCATAAAATCTGGCACAATTGGCAATAGAAGGGATAAGATGGGATTTAGTCGAGTTCAATAACAAGGGGCAAGATTTTATAGCAGATTTAATTTTATTTAATTCTTGAGGAGAGGGGTCACGGGGCAGAGGAATGTATGGGCCATCATTAATTAGTTCGGTAACACTTTCGATGTATTGTTTTTTATCCAAAATAACAATCTGACCACCTTTATCAGCTTTAGTAATGATGATATTTTCATTAGATTTTAATTCCTTCAAGGCGTTTTTTTCTGCAGGGCTGAGATTTGATTTAAAATTTTTAGAGTTGAAATTGGCATTATTAAGGATTAAATGACGAAGATTTTCTTTCTGTTGGTCAGTCAGTCGAGAATTTTTGAAAGCTGTTTCAACCGGTGCAATTAACTGAGGAAAAGAAGGAGGTTTAGAAATGGCAAAATTTGAATTGAGTTTGAGAACAGAATATTGACTATTGGAAATATCAGCACTGGAAAGATTAAGGATTGCATTTTTATTGACAACAGGTAAGTCGTTCGAATGAATAGGACTCTGTGAATTACGAAGCCGGGTGAATTTATCATGTAATTTAATTGAGTGATTACGAGAACGGTTGTCACAATGAATCCAGGAATTGTGATCAATCAACATAAAATTAGGACGTTCAAAAGCTAACTTTAAGTGGATTAGAATAAATCTTTTTCAATTTTGGCGATGGAGTTACGAGTTTCCTTAATAACTGCACGGAGAATATTAAAATGAGACCTGAGTACTGCTTTGTTTACAAAACTGGAACCAGAAATATTGCATGTCAGTTGAATGAATTTAGGAATAATGCGGTGTCTCTTGCATTGTAAAAGGAATTTTAGACGGTTGAGGGCACGAAACTTTTTAGTACGTAGACGGTAGAAACGATTAACTAATTTGCACATTTTGAAAACAAGAAAATGGCTCAAAATATTACTGACCTAATCTCCCCCTCATATGAGGCTTCTCAGACCAGGTTGCTCAGTAACAATATGAGCAAAATACCAATAACACAACTAAGCCCGTATAAGCTTAACAAATAATAGCAGGAGACTTGGCGTTGGAATATTAAAACAGGAATAAACTACTATGTCAGAAACGCCAAAGAAAAATTATTGAGGTGCATACAGCTGTTTCGGTAGCCTAAAGCGTACCGTCATCAGTGCAAAAAGAATTCTGAATCTTGAGAAGTGCTCGTATATATGGGAGAGGGACCGGATTTAGTTCAACCAATAGGAATACGGAAGAGGTGGGGAGTAAGGCCAATAGGACTTAAGGAATGTGTAGCTGTGTAAACAGTAGAAAAATTAAGGAAATGTGGACTGAATGTAAAATTTCCAACAATCAGACAAATAGGGAACAGCGAAATCACAATTTACAAGGTTTTTAAAATTTTTATAAATATGAAAAGCTTCAAAGAAATCGAGTTCATGAATGGATTTAGGTCTGCAAATTATTTTAGCTGAATTAAATTTAAAATTATGATTTTCCTCCCAGCAATGTTTAGAAATAGCCGATTTATTGGTTTCTTGTTTGCGGACGTAATTCATATGTTCTTTTAGACGAAATTTAAGACTGCGTTTAGTTTGGCCAATATATGATAAACCACACTGACAGGAAATACTATAAATGCCCCAAGAATTATGCATATCAATAGGATCTTTTAACTGAGAAAAGGTGGGTATGGCTGCTTTCTATACTTTTGTAAACCATGCCCTTAATATTTGTTCAAATCCTATTTTATTGAAATCTGAAATTAAATACCTGAAAGCCATCGCAATTGACAGAGGTTATGACCCTTCCATTATAGACAAAGCTATCCAAAAATTACAACTCCCTCGTATTTCGTCTACTAAATCAGTCACATCTAATATCAGTATTGTTTTACCCTATTTTTCTAAAACCAGTCAAACCATAGCTAAAATTCTCAAACAATATGATTTTAAAATAATATTTTCGCCTTCCAATAAACTCACCTTTTTTCAGTTAAAAGATCCTATTGATATGCATAATTCTTGGGGCATTTATAGTATTTCCTGTCAGTGTGGTTTATCATATATTGGCCAAACTAAACGCAGTCTTAAATTTCGTCTAAAAGAACATATGAATTACGTCCGCAAACAAGAAACCAATAAATCGGCTATTTCTAAACATTGCTGGGAGGAAAATCATAATTTTAAATTTAATTCAGCTAAAATAATTTGCAGACCTAAATCCATTCATGAACTCGATTTCTTTGAAGCTTTTCATATTTATAAAAATTTTAAAAACCTTGTAAATTGTGATTTCGCTGTTCCCTATTTGTCTGATTGTTGGAAATTTTACATTCAGTCCACATTTCCTTAATTTTTCTACTGTTTACACAGCTACACATTCCTTAATTCCTATTGGCCTTACTCCCCACCTCTTCCGTATTCCTATTGGTTGAACTAAATCCGGTCCCTCTCCCATATATACGAGCACTTCTCAAGATTCAGAATTCCTTTTGCACTGATGACGGTACGCTTTAGGCTACCGAAACAGCTGTATGCACCTCAATAATTTTTCTTTGGCGTTTCTGACGTAGTAGTTTATTCCTGTTTTAATATTCCAACGCCAAGTCTCCTGCTATTATTCATTTACATGTCTCGGAATTTTGTTTTTGTTTATAGCGCTGGCTGTTCATGTGTGTTTATAGTATTTTGGAGAGAGTAGTTTAGCTAACTAAAGAAAGATGAATTAGCGGTATCCAGTGATTTTTTTTTTTTAAGTTCTAACGCTTGTGAGGTGAGCATACATCGGAATACTGACCATTACAGTGCAGGTTTTTACCCACTTTCTGATTCATGCACCATGAATTAGATGATCTAGATCTAGTGATCTTTTTTTTTTTTTTTTCTGATTTTAATGCTTGTGAAGCTGACCGCTGAAGTACAGATTTTCATGAATTTTCAGGTTCATGAGAGGCTGTAATATTGCAAAATTGTGGAAACTCTTTAAGTTATAAATTATTTATAACACTCAATTTTATGTACTAAAGCTTGAAATCTCCAAAAATTTTTTCCTGGCTACAGCCTTGGATATTCGTGTGTGGTGAAGTAGCCCAAGTTTCTATCACAGTTTTAAATGTTTGTTTTATTAATCTAAAAAATATGCATAATTTATTTTCTTAAAAAGGATTTATTTTTGATATTTTTGTAAGGATTCAACATATCAATTCGCAGTATCAACTCATCACATGAGCAGTACATTGGAAACTGGAATGGGTGCCTTATAGTAAAGCTGTTCCCAAGCACCAAAGTAAAAGAATCATTTATATTCATAAAATGTATTTTTGATATGTTTTGTAATAATTCAAAATATTGGCTCTGGATGCGAATCGAAGTATCGATTCATGAAGTGTCAGTGAGCAGTACATCGGCAACACCAATTTGTACCTTATAATAATTCTGTTCTAAAAATTGATGACAGACAAACCGATTTAATATAAAAACATTCTAAAAATGAATTTTCCAACTAAATAGAAAGTTTTATACAATATCTGAAAATAGCTATACCTAAAGCTTCAGCTTCTGTTATTACACATGCTGTCGTAAAAAGTTTTACTTCAGGATCTTCTAAATATTTAGGCAGTTGCTCCCGTAAATTTACTTTACTCTTCAAAGCTTCCTGACAAAAAGTAGCATCAATGAGTAACTGAAATGGAGATCTAAATTGATAGTTGTTTTTGTAAAAATTTACGTAACGTCGGACTCGTTTTTGTCTTGATATCTTCATAATTATTTTTGTTGATTTTGTTTCAAAGACTAATGACCAACGAAATATTTATTTCGCTGCTAATGGCCAATTATCATCTACGTTTTGTTTACAACCAGCAAATAAATGGTTTACTGGTTGGTTGGCTGGTCGATCACTCCGAACGGATTCATGCCATGGTTCACGCTAATTTTTAAAATTTTATTAACAAATTGTCAATTAGCGTTTCATTGTCAAATATATTATTTTAATCATCTTTTTCTATTTAACAAACAGCAATTTTTTTTAATTAGTTTATTAAAAGACCCTCTCTTGCAACATTTTTTTTTCTCTACTGCGAAACGACGTGTGATTGTGTGAAACCAAACCGTCAACCAGCCAACCAGTCTGAAATGAAATGCAATATGTATCCATCGTGCGTATTTTTATCTTTTGAGTAAAAACATCACACAAATTTTATGATTACTTATAGATTTTATTTCTTATGGTACATTTAGTAGTATATAATTGATAAATAAATCATTTTCATTTTGTAGAAAAATATCTATGAAAAAACATGTCTGAAGAAATAGATACAACGGCTGTGGATTCAGATGCTCAAGAATTTAAATTAGAGGAATTATCAGAACTTCGATTTGAAGTCGAAGCTAATGGCAAGGTAACTATTGAACTTAAAAATGGCACTGCGGAAATTTTCGGTGCTGAATTAGTGAAAAATAAAAAAATCTCCTTTTCAAACTATGAAAAAATCGCCGTGTTTACCTGGTATGGCTGTACTATAGAGCTTGTCGGAAAACCTGAAGTAGCTTACGTTGCAAAAGAAACTCCTATGGTTTTTTATGCGAATTTGCATGCAGCATTAGAAAAGATGAGAGAAGATTCTGAGAAAAAAGACTCCAAAGGTCCTGTTTTATTAGTGACTGGACCATCTGACGTTGGGAAAACTACACTATGCCGAATTCTTTTGAACTATGCAGTAAGACTTAATAGACGGCCAGTATTTGTAGATTTAGATCCTGAATTATCATCTATATCAATACCAGGAACTCTTGCAGCCCTCCCTGTTGAGAGAGTAGCAGATGTTGTAGAAGGGTTTTCATCTACTGCACCCTTAGTATTTCATTATGGACACTTGAGCCCTGGAAATAATATAATCTTATATAATACATTAGTTTCACGTATTGCAGAAATAGTTGCTACTCGAGCTATTGAAGGCAATAGAAAAGCAGGAGTCAGTGGAACCATTATTAATACTGGTGGTTGGATTAAAGGGGAAGGTTATCAATCAATCAAGCATGCTGCATTAGCTTTTGAAGTTGATGTAATTTTAGTGATTGATCAAGAAAGACTTTATAATGAATTAGTTCGTGATATGCCAAGCTTCGTTAAGGTAATATTTGTACCAAAATCTGGAGGAGTTGTTGAACGAAGTTCACAAGCACGAGCAGAATGTCAAGATAGTCGTATTAGACAGTATTTTTATGGTTTAAAAACTCATTTGTTTCCACATTCATTTGATGTGAAGTTTTGTGACGTGAAAGTATATAAAATTGGTGCTCCCTCATTGCCTGATTCCTGTATGCCTTTGGGTATGAAAGCTGAGGATAATAGAACTAAGTTAATGCCTGTTCAAAATGGTCCAAATTTATTGCATCATGTCCTCAGTGTAAGCTTTGCAGAAACTATTGAAGATGATGTACTAATTACAAATGTTGCAGGATTTATATGTGTTACTAATGTTGACTTGGAAAGACAGACTATTACAATACTCTCTCCTCAGCCAAGACCTTTGCCAAAAACTATTTTACTTATTGGGGATGTTCAGTTTATGGATACACATTGATTTTACTTAAATAAATTATATGCTATGTAAACATTCAAAGATATTTTATAAAATATTAAAAAACAGTTTTTTCAATAAAATCCTAATGAAGGGTGCCTCTTTGTGTTGTTTGGCAGTTTGTTGACTTACAACTTACCTGTCAAGATGATAGTCATATTTATTTTAATGAAGTGAAATCTTGAAAACAGTTATTAAATGAAGAATTAATCGCTTCAACCATATTATACACACACACATACATTTTAATTAATATGTTATAAATATATTTGAATATTACTACACACCATTTTTATTAGTATATATACTTTCTAATATAAAAACACACTCTAAAATTTTAGAGAAAATAGGGAAGTATAACCATTTTAATAACACTAGAGCTTTTCTGCTAGTAAAGTATATTTAAAATAACTTTATTAAAACATATATACAGGGGTGTAGCATGAAAATTTGATTGTGCTAGGAGACCCGACGTTTGGCACCCTTTCATATTCCTCATCTAAAAATGCCACCCGCATACTTTCAGAGGTGTTGCCATCTGGGGGACAAAGCGCACAGGCCCTCTCATCGGTTAATACATGCCACTGCCCTTTCCCTTCGAGGCATATTCCTAAAATCTGCCAAAAAAATTTCATTTAGCAGCATTTTTTTTAAACATCTTTGGAGCATTCTAATTTTTTTTTTTCAGAGTATAATACACAGACATGAAATTTCTCATATGTTTTTAATCTACTTTCAATAAAAGAAAGGGCTTACAAGTAATATCGTTCAAAAGATATGGTTAATGTGCTTTGCAGAAATATATACGTATATATATTCTCGTATGAGACTAAACAAAAGTATCTTTCTTAGGACAACAAGAGTATTGGTTTGAGACAAAGTTGGACAATTGAAAAAGATTTTTTCCCCCTTTGCCAACAAGTTTAAAAGATATTACATTATAATTGAGGTAAAATATAAAATTTTCAAAATAAATTTTAAGAAATGAAAGTAGTAACTGTTGCTAAGGGAAGCAACTTCATATTTTTAGAGGGGACAGTACGTAATCTCGCCAACAGCCATGGCCCATGTTATTCTATGGGAAAGTTTGATTTCATTACTCATTACCTAATGTATTTTTTAAATTCTGCTCTCAAATACAAAAAATTTACAATTGTTAATTTTTTTTCCAAAAATTGATTTTTTTTTAAAATGTAATTTTAAGTTAAAAAATCCGAATTTTCAATAAGTGCATTTTTCTCTCCTTTTTTTTTTCCCTGCAAAATAAAATACCAAAAATTTATCAATTTTTGGAAAATGAGTACTAATTTAACAATTGTGAGTTTTTATGAAAGTGAAAAAGGAATTAAAAAAAAATCATTAAGTAATGAATAATTAAAAAAAAAAAAATTCCGTAGAATAACATGGGCCATAGCTGTCGGCAAAATAAGTTATTGTTCAGTCTAAAGGAAAAAAAATCAGTTATTTATTATTCTTTTTTGTATATTTAAACCAATTAAAAAAGTTTTTCTTTTTTCCCGTCTTGCATCAAGTTAAAAAAAAAAAAAAAAAGATTTAAAGTGAAATTTAGACAAATTGTGTGAAAAATATTTTAAGAAATGAATGTAGTAGCCATTGATAAAGAATGTGACACAATTACTGCATGCCTTTATGTGGAAGAACAATCTAAAGAAAAGTCCCATTATCTTAAATTAAATCTTTTTTTGTACAGGTATTTATACCTTACTTAGAAACAAAAAATAAACTTTTTTTTTTTTCTTTTTAATACACTTTTCATTTTTTACACACATTCTTTTGTATTTAAAATTGCTACTGAAGAAAGTTATTTGCATGTGCAATTTTTTAAAACGCAATTCAATGACTGGTGATTTAACTTATTTTATAGATTTACTTTTTCCTATTTTCTTTTATTTGGCTAGCAAGAGAAGCGAGTGCAATTTATTTTTTTCGTCTGTTGACATATTGTTTTGATATACACAGTATTCTTCACTACTGAAATGCCCAGAAGAAGATTGAGAGGCAAATAAGATAGAGAAGTTCATAGAGATATGCTTCGTCATGTAAATAAAATTGCTGATAGCGATTTTTTATTTTTGAAGAATTGGATAGCAATTACCGAGAAAGTTTTTTACATGGAAATTTTGAATTTCTATATTTATTATTTAAATGCTTATTAGCACATACTTATTATGATATCCATTTGTCTGTTACTAGTAAGTTTAGTTTTCTAATTACTCATGTCAAATTTAATCCAATTTAGTCATGTAGTGATTACAGTGCAACTTTTTAGAAGAAAATACCTTTTATAAGCCCAATATTTCTAATCGATAATTTTTAGCTATAGGCTCAATGACAAATTTTCTTCCATCAATAAACTATTATTTCCGATATCCCTCCCTGAGAGTCCATTCCTCTTTTTAACTACTCACTATATGAGCTATTTCATATTGTTGTGGTAGCCTGGTTGGTAGAATGTCTATCTCGCAATAGAAAGATTGTGGATTCAATACGTGAGTCAGCCGAAGACCATCTTGTACATCACTCTGTGGTGAAGATAAAATCTGTCGTGGCTGCAATGTCCTCCATGCTCTGTACATATAATACCTCTGGGGGATACCGAAGCAGGGAAGCCATTCCTTCTGCAGAAGATAAAAGTTGTGATGGCTTGTTTTCGGACCGCAATTAGGGGCGTTAATAACAAACCGTCACCAATTGCCCAATATTTACCTATTAATACAATGTTAAATCAGCTTCATTGCATTATTTCATATCAAGAAACTCTAGTTGAATTCTAGACTTATAGATGTTTCAAAACGTGTTAGTGACGAAACTAAAAAAATTTGCTTAAAGGATCACTAAAGCTTCCTTCAAACTCTGGCAACATTCAGAGCTTCAAAAGTCATAAATTATCCATTGTCCAAAAGTGACCCTTGAAATTTTGCACAGATTTACAATGAAGGACATTACTTTTTATTGCTCTTTTTCAAAAGAGACCAGTTCTCATGCAATTATCGCAATAGGGGGTTTGTGAGCGAGCTTCGATTCTCAAAAACCACATCAAAGAAATATCAAACGAAACCGAAGTTGAAACTTTCCAGTTGCCAGTGTGTGAAGGCTCCTTTAGAATCAAAAATTGTTAGTGAGAAATCATTATAACCAAATCAAACCTCATCTAATTTAGTCTTTATACAATAGCCATATATACAGTAAACTGCTTTTTTGTTTTCCTCATCATCTCAATTTAAAGACAAGCTCAGCCTTTAAAAATTGTAATTTTAAGTTTTTGGAGGTGAAAAATCGATTGCGCATACTACGAGTCAGTTGTGGGTGATAATTTTATTTAGATTCATTTTTCGTGCCAACATCTTTTTATTCGAGCCAAGGCCTTGAAAAATCGTAATTTTAAGTTTTTGGAGGTGAGAAATCGATTGTGCATACTTACGAGTCAGTTGTGAGTATGCTCTATGGTAATGGGAGAAAAACACCACAAAGCGCGAAATTGCTAAGGTCAGAATCTTCAGGGGTTGTTCAGGGACAAGAGTTGTTGCGAGTTTTAAAAAAAGTTAATAATTTTCAATATTAACATTATGATAATCAGTGGCGGTTCGTCATTGAGGGCACCGGGGCCTGGCCCCACTTGAATTTTTCTCTCTATTAAAAATCAAGTAATGTATCTTTCTTTCTTTTTATTTTTTTAATTCTAACGCTTGTAAAAATGTATCTATCAAGTTAAAAACGCGCATCCAATTTCCTCTTATTCTTCTCGGACGTAAAGTTTGCTTGTCCCTTTTTCCGCTTTCCTTTTACCGAATTACAGCTGCTAGTTCCTATTCGGATTCAGCCGTTTGGGCACTTTGATTTGTGCCCGATCTCGCGCATTAATTAGTATAGTATTTATTCCTTTGCGCATGGAACAGCGGGTTGACATATTTGGCGAAATATATCTTTATCAATGTTAATATTCCCATACTTTTAAAGCGTTAGGGGCACTTGGCGAATTGGCCCATGTAACGCAGTTTAATGAAAAATGACTGTCTCCTTTAAAATACTACATTAACCATAGGGATCGTGGAAAGAATTTGGCGACTTTCACAGTACTTTTTATTTATTTATTTTTATAATGATAGTGAAAAAGAGGAGACTCACGCGATGTTTTTTTTCCCAAATAAATCTATGATTGTTTAAAAATTAACAGTGATAGAAAGGAATTCTGTTGAAAATTTATTGACAAAAGGATTAAAACATTTTTGAGAAATTCTATGGGACAGGAAAGTTTAAATGCACTTGCGATTCTCGCAACCCACAAAGACTTTATTTTCACAATTCCAGAATTTAATGAGAAAGTAATTGGAAGGTTTGTTCAACAAAAAACTCGGTGAGCAGAATATTTATTTTTGTATAAATAATAATCAGATTTAAATACTTGAACAGTTTTGGCTGCCTAAAT
Source organism: Salticus scenicus (assembly GCA_963930645.1). Taxonomy (NCBI): domain Eukaryota; kingdom Metazoa; phylum Arthropoda; class Arachnida; order Araneae; family Salticidae; genus Salticus; species Salticus scenicus. The sequence continues at coordinate 122,580,226 of OZ005650.1, forward strand.
TTGTAAATCTTTTTATTATATATATAACAAAAAAAATTCATGCGATTTAATGTAATATTTTTTATAATTATTGTTTTTTCAGTAAAATACTATTTGATTAAGGTATTTTTAATAATAATAATCGCATTTACATAAATTAATATTGATTATTTAAAAAATATATTTCTAAATTATTATTAAGGAATAAATCAATCCTTTTTAAATATATATACAAACACACTTTTTTTTTTTTAAAGTATAGCGATGGATTTTTAAAGTGTCTTTATTTGCGTATTTTTAACTCGACATTATGCAAAAAACTGCAAAGAAATAAAATGTTAGACATTAATTACTTTCTCTTACCCATAAGGTGGAGAAAGTATTGTTTTAGGGTCAAATTTCCGAACGTGGGTTTTTGTTATATTTACATGTTCTAACGTCCCCTGAATACGAAAATCATGTTTTTAGCGAATGGTCTGTGTGTCTGTTATCAGCATATCTCAAGAACAAATGGTAGCAGAAATTCCAAACTCGGTATGCTAAATGTGTATCATATAGGGATGCTACAGTGAGCTTTTCGTTGAGATGAAGCAAATGGTTCGTGTACAGGGACTCTCAAAGCTATTCAAATACATTACATCTATGGGGGAAATTGCAGGTAAGTAGAGTTTAACATCTATAGACTGCACGAAACCAAATGAAACAAATATATATATTTTTGTAATAGAGACAGTCAACTGGGAAAAAATTTTTGTGTATGTAGGAGCCCCGCCTCCCCCCCCCCGCCTCGAGGGGAGTAAATTTTCATGATGGGTATCTTTCAAAAGAGCTTGCCAATACCTTTAAAACAAGTGGTTGAACCATCGATCTGCGATAATTTAAAATTAAATTATCGATTTTTTTCACTTTTATCAATTTTTTTTTATGTAATATTGAGAATAAATTCAACTTTTTTTTTTTTTTTTTAATATATATATTTAGTGTTATACTACTTCTCTAATATGGAAATTATCATAAAAGATAATTTTTTAAAATAATAATTTTAATAAATTATATTTTTAAAACAGAATTATTTTTTAATAACCGAATTAAATTCTATATAAATGTAGGTGCATTGATGAAACGGGGGGGGGGGGGGGGGGGGGGGGGGGGTTGAGGAGGGCGGTAGCCCCCTCACACAGAACTAATTATCATATAAAACTCTTCCAAAGCTTAATTTGAATTGTTTAACACAGGTTTACATAACAGTACTCGTTATCTTACCTATTAATCTGCAACTTGTATTTATAGTATTAAATTTCAGGGTAAGAGAAAGTCGTGTGAGCGACACAGCAGATTATCTTTTATTGCGACAGTTATAAAATTTTGTATTGTTGAAGGAATATAAAATTTTAAACTAAATTTTCTGTACAGGCTTAATTTTTAATTTTGATATACATTGCAAAATCACCTAAAGATTTTAAATTTTATATACATTTGTCCTACATCATTGTTTTTAAATAAGCTAGAATATAAAAAAGTAAAATCACAAACACTTTAATTTAAAAATTCGACATTTTAAAAATGTGTATACATTTTTAAAATACCGTTTATGAAATTTCTAATTTTAATTTAATTTCTTATATTTTCGCTGTGCTTTTAAAAACAAATGTATATATATATATTAAACATATATATTAAATATATAATGTTTTCATAACATTATATATTTAATTTTCGTAACATATATATTAAATATATAATGTTTTCGTTTATACTTAAAAGATTTAGAGTTGTTATGCACAAAAGTAAAAAAAAAAAAAAAAAAAAAAAAAAAAAATGCATGCAGAAGAATTTCAGTTTAAAAACTTTGACATTGTAACATTGTAAAATTTTATAATATTCACAATGAATTATAATAATAATATACATAGAACATCCCGAATATTAAAAAAAAAAAAAAAAAAAAAAAAAAGGTAATTTTCCCCATTTTTCTTTTTGCGTTTGAATTATTTTACATGTCGTGCAATGGACCGGGCCCCACCTGAGAAAGTTGGCACGAGCCGCCACTGATGATAATTATTGTTTAAAATTCATTTTACTCCAGGATTTAAGCTAATGTATGACTTCCATTAATGATAGTGTGCGAAGAAAAATAAAAAATAAGGTGTTTTCACCACAGTAATAATGAAATTTATAAGATTTGCTTCTGATTTCACACAAAAAGAAATTCCAAATGTAATTGAGATTTAGGGAATAAAAAGACACTATAAAAAAGAAATTTAAAAATTTCTAAATAATAAGCATATAAGATAAATAATAAATATATCAGTAAATTTGCTGATCATAAGCTGGAGTTACAAGAAACATTCCTATTTAGATCTCATTTAATACTTTAAATCCTACCACACAGGCATGCCAACATTTTAATTTATTCTGCAGCATTGTTTGTACCTTGTACCTGTTCTTTTTCCACACTACATTTCTTCAAGGGTATTTTATTAAAATGTTGGAATGTCTACACCTATCACTTGCAAAGTCAATTTCTTTCGTGATGATTTTACTAGGGATAAACCAGATATCCAGAAAATATCCCGTATTCGACTGATTTTTCAATTTCCAAAATACCGTAGGATATCTGAATCGTATAACCACCAGATATCAGGCTCTATACTAAATAACTTTTTTTAATATCACAAATTCATGATCGAATATCGAAATGCCGAATCCGTTAAAATTCATATCCGGTTCATCTTTAGATTTTACTGCATACTTCCCAACAGATTCGAGATACCGAATTTTGAATTCAGAATATATATTCTCGGACACATTTAAAAGAAATTTCTTTTCATATAAAGCAAAGCTCAACTGTGGAATTTTTTATTACCTTGTAATTTTTATAATTATAATTTGAAGATTGTATACTATTTCAGCAATGCATGTTTATATATACAAATGAAATTAGATAATGGTGTTATCTGCATAATAATATTATTTTACTCACAAAATTTTATTCTATTCCCAGGTCTAAAGAACATTTTCAACATTCTAAATACAACACTAAAATATAAAAAGCATTAATATTTTAGAATTGGTGAAAGGAAAATCTAATTTATGAAAATACAGAAATTGTTAGCAATTCTCAGAAAATGAGGACAAAGTTTAAAAGGGAGATAAATGTGGTCCTCATTAGAAATTTTCAAAACTGAGAAGGATGTCTAAAAATGAGGACGTCTGGTCACCTTAGCAATATATAACTTAATTGATGTGTACAAAACTGAACAAAAGCTGTACGAACAGGGGATTAAAAAAAAAAAAAATTATGTGCTATAAAAATGAGACAAATTGCTATAAAGATATAAATGCACAAAACATGGGCAAATTACAACCTTGAGCATATGAATCCATATAATCTGAGAAAATAGTGCTCAAATGTTGAATGACAGAATCAGCAGCTAATTAGTAATCCACTTATTGATGTGTATCATTACAAAAAAAAAAAAAAAAAATGTATAAGAGTTTCAAGCCCTGCCCTTAAAAAATTAGTATGTTGTGGCCTTCACAAAACTTTCTTTTATATTTTCCTATACAAATTCACGCAGTAAAAATTATTTGTTATTTTTTATTCATTATTAATGCAGATGATTTTCATCTCAGAGAGGTATTACGCTAAATGTCTAATGGAAGTGAATTTTTACTGTGCAGATAACATTTTTCCTGTTCTCCGGGTTAATTGCAGTATAGCAGTGCCACCTATTGCATATGTGCACCCAATTTAATCAACATAATGTTTCATAATGACCTTTTTATATATCAAGTTTTGTTTGATTACACATAATGGAACTTCAGATATAGCTTTCCTTTAAATTGCAGAAATCATGGTATAGCAGAGCCACCTGTTGAGCAATTGGCACCAAAATTCGATAGGTTCTAACTTATGTCAAGGTTATAAATTTATATGCAATTTCATGCAATAGTTCCAGAGATATAGTCTTCCCTGAAATTGCAGAAATCACTGTAAAGCAGTGCCACCTGTTGAGCAATCGGTACCAAAAGTTAATAACACACTAATTTATATCAAGGTGCATCTAAATATTAATTTATATGCAATTCTATGCAGTAGTTTCTGCGATACAGTTGGGGGAAGGGAGTGCAAGTTGGTGAATGCACAGTCGAAACTGAATTACTGTATATTGTTTAAATGCGATTCAAATCACTGCAAAATGATGTTTTTCCACTCTCACTTTCCCCTTCTTCCCTCCCTTTTACTAACGGCTGAAGTAAACAAACACATAACTTTCCCAGCCTCCTATCATTAAAGTGTTTATGTATGTGGATTGGGTAATGATTATTGTGGCATTCTAGTTAGAATGGAAAAAAAAAAAAAAAAAAAAAGGTTAGAAATTTAATATTTTTCTAGCTTGAATATTATCAAATATTTATCATCAAACTTCAAATACTTAACACATTCTTTTTTTTTTTTTTTTTTTTTTTTTTTAAAGGCGGGGGGGGGGGGGGAGACATATGTAATAGGTACTTAAAAGAAATACATACTATAATGCTATAACAGAAGAATACAACTGTTAGTTTGATGATTAATATTAGAAAGTTTGTTTTTTCAGTTAATTTTTTTAATTTCCGATTACATTTTTATTTTATTCTAAGAAAATAAATATTAAAAATTTCCCCCATACAGCCAAAACTCCCCCCCCCCCTCCCCCGAACATCTTTCGCGCATTCGGACATATTCTGCACCTTTGCTTGATTGTATTGTCAAACATTTCTCTATCAGCAATAAACTTATGTAGGGACTCATTGCCTTTGTTATAATTAGAAATATTTATAAAATATAAATTTCAAAATTTTGTATATAGTACCTACTTAATACTTTTGCTTCTATAATTTGCTTGTTATATTTTAATTGATTTAATTTCCCTAACTCAATTATTTTGTAAAAGTTTTTAACTGTTTCCGGTTACAATTTAAGGTACTTTTCTGTTAGCTAGGCACAAACAATTTGTTGGCGACTCTTAGTTAACTAAGCTTACAAATAAAGATCCATTAAATAGTAATGCTTTTAATAATAAAATAAACACACACACAAAAACAACAACAACAAAAATTATCATTTCATTATGGGGGAGGCCAAAAATTTTTTATAACATCCAGAATAATAATTACCATATAACCCAATACTGAGTATAACTTTAAATAGGTAAAAATGTACTGGAGATTAAATTGTTTCTTTTACGTTTGTATAATATATTTTTTAATTTTAAAATTGAATATATATATATAAATATATCTGATTTCCCATACTCTACTTATTCAGCCTAAACAGTTTGACTACACAAAGTATGACAACTTATGCATATGCAGTAACTGAGAAATGCCAAGCATATTCTCATACGTTTTTTTTTTTTTTTTTTTAAGGGGAGGAGGGGGCTGTAAATTAACATTTAATTTGAATTTGAGTTTGCTAAATCCTACTGTGTTGGCAATATTAATGCCATATTTGTCTTGTGCCCAGCTAACGGAAAAGTACCCTATTTAATTATGTTCATTTAATATCAAACACCAGAAGATTTACAAGTAAAATTAGAAGAGATATAAATATTTTTTTCCAGTAAATTATAAAAATAAAATTCAAGGATAAATTCTTGCAGCTGAAAATTAAAATTGATTAATGCAAGTAAACATTGCCCTTCAGAGTTAAAATGGCACATAATTTACAAGTACAGTGGCACATTAATGATCCCCCCCCCCCCCTTCCCACGCTAACAATTGGTGATGAAAACATCTCATTAAATCTTTACGATTTCCAATCTTTCTCGATACACAACATAAATGTAAATGCTCTTTTTTAACTTAATTAAATTCCAGAACCTATAAATAAGTAAAATTGTTCAATATATAGCACTCATACATTTTTTTAACCCCTCCTCCATTCCCCCACCAACAAATGGTAATCAAATGCTTGGCAGAAATGTTGTGATTTCTAATCTTTCTCCATCCTCAACATATATGTCAATTTCTTTTTCAACTTACTTTAATAGATTCTAGAATCTATAAAGAAACTGAATAGTTTGATATCTTTCACTCATATACTTTTTTGGGACCCCCCCCCTTCTCTCCCCTCCGCTTTAATGCTCGGTGATCAAGTGTGCTACTGAAGTCATGTGATTTCCAGTCTTTCTCCATCCACAACATAAAAGTCAGTGTTCCCTTTAAACACACTTTATTGAATTCTAGCAGCTTTAAAGAAGTAGAATTGTTCAATATCTTATACTCATGCAATTTTTTGAGATGTCCTAATCCCCATACTAATGATTGGCGACCAAACACCTTATGGAATCCTTACAATTTCTAAATTTTCATATGCAACATAAATGTCAATATTCTTTTTAAACGTGCTTTATTAAATTGTGAAATCTATAAAGAGGTAAAATTGTTCACTATCATTAACTATCATCATTTTTATAACTATAATGCTTTGATCAACTAACATTATATAAATGCAATCTTGTGATAAAACTATGACTATTGAATCTTGAAAGTTCACTTTTTCCCATTACTTATTGTAAAGTTATGCTGCAGATCATTTTCTAGTGTCTATATAGCTATCGCAGATTATCAGAAAAAATTCTGCTACTAGGTAAAAGATATAATAAAAGAATTAAATAAAATATTCAGTAAATGTGCTTCTCTGTTAGAATAAAAGCAACACGGACATGCCAAAAGATCAGCAAACTCATCGATATTTTTAATGCTTGTATCATTCAATTTGTATTTAAGGTGAATAGAGTAATATGAAATAAATTCATTATTATTATAAATAATAATTTTGACTTGTAATTTATTTATTTATTTTTTTATGCAAGGGGGGCGTTTAAATTTGCATTTCAAGAATTTTTCAAAAATGAATTTTTTTGAAGTTCTGATGAAACCATAATGCTTGGTGAAAATTTAATCCAATATTTTAGCTTGCCAATGACTTGTTCTGTGCTAACACAGAAATATCATAAAATTAGTTGATGAAAAGAGAAAATCATTCCTGATAAATGGAAATATATATATATATATATATATATATTCCAGAAAAAATGGAATAAAATAGGTTGTTGAAGGTAAATATAGAAAAACAGATTAAGGAATTAATTAAAATTATATGAAAAACTTAAAATAAGACATCAAAATTAAGGGGGATTTTGTTTCATTCTAGAATGCAGATTCTGTTTGGTTAAATTAAATGAGAAATACTCATTTCTTACAACTGTTTTTCATGATACATACTGTGAATATTCTTGAAACAATTAAACTATTACATATACCACAAAAGTTATGAAAACAGCACATTATACACTGCAGCACATAAATATTGCTTGTTCATGAACTCCAGTAATCAGCAATTTATTACACATTCTCTCATTAATACTTCCCTCTCCCTTTACAATTTCCTCGTTTCTGATCACCAAATCGCATGTAAGTACTCATTACCTAATGTATTTTTTAATTCTGTTTTCATAATCACATTCAGAAAATTCATAACTGTTAAATTATTACTCATTTTCCCAAAAATTTATTATTTTAATTTTTATATTTCACTTTACAGCTAAAAATGAGAAAATTGCACTTAGTTAATTGTTCACGTTTTTAAACTAAAATTTAAAGGGGAAAAAATTTTTTTAGAAAACAAGTATTAATTTAACATTGTGAATTTTTTGAAAGTGAAAACAGAATAATAATAATAATTAAATTAAAAACCTTTAGGTAATGAGTAATGGTATAAACATATTTCCTATAGAGTTACATGGGATTTGGTGACTAGAGACAAGGAAATCATGAGAGGGAGAGAGGAGCCTTAAGAAGGTGCAATACCTATCCTCTCCAAAGCCTATGTTATTCTATAAAAAATTTTAAAAAAATCAGAATTACTAATGTATTTTTTAAATTACTTTACCACGCTCAGAAAATTCACAACCATTAAATTGATACTCATTTCTCAAAAATTGAATTTTAAAATTTTTAATCTTTCATCTTTGAGTTAAAATAATAATAATAATAACTAAGTGTACTTTTTAGCTGTAAAATAAAATATTAAAAAAATAATTTTTTTGAAAACAAGTATCAATTTAACAGATAGAAATTTTCTGAATGTTAAAACGGAGCTTAAAAAAATACATTAGATGATGAGTAATTTTAGAAATATATTTCCCCTTAGAATAACATGGGCTTTGGCTGTTGGTGATTTTAGGTTTGTATGCTCTTAACAAATGCATAACTCAGTTTTTAAAAAGCACTCTTCCCCTAGTTGTGGGAAAACAAATTTCATGTTGTTATACAGGGAAATTTGTTAACAGAATCCTCACCTAATATATATCACCTAGTATATTTAATTCTGCTTTTAATTTCAGAAAATTCACAACCAACCATTAAAAGTAGTACTTGTTTTCTAAAAATTAATTTTTTTTAATTTCAATTTTTAGTTTAAAAATGTTGAAATTGATTCAAATTCATTATATGAAATATGATGTTTTTGAAAGTACTCAATAACAGCATTTGCTATATCCTCTCTACATGTCTGAGCTTTGAGTGACAATAATCCTTAGTATTATTTAAGGCTTGTAGATAAAATAACCTGAACAATAAATGTAACTTGCGCTGTATCATTTATGTCTCAAGATTCGTCAACTACTATTGATAAAAATTAAATAATTTTAAGATTTTCGACTTGTTAGTTAGTTTGATTCAAAAACATTTTAACCGTTCTTTCACTATTTTAGAAGACAACGGAAATTCTTTAATTTTATAGAATATTGCTTTGTACTTAAAATCCTGAATTCAGAGGTTATTTTATGTATTTAGCCATTTAGCGTCTGCATATGTTTTACTTTTCATATCAATCTCTAGACCAAACACAAAACTTGCAATATTAACATTGTTAGACGATTACTTCCAGTAATTAAATACAAAACTTGACAGTTCGGTAGCTCCCCAAATGCTTTTTTCCTTGCGTCACCCAGAGAATATTTAGTGCCAAATGACACAAATTTAGTGCTAAAGTGTCTCTCCAAATTTGATTTCTTATTATGAGGCAATTTTTCCTTGCAAAAACATGATGGAAGGTCATTTCAGTTTCGAATAAAGGCGAGTCTCGGTCCATTCAATTTAAAATTAACAATTTTAGTCTTCCATCAAAAAAAAAATATTGATGTTAATAAATTTCTCAACCACATCAATAGCCATGATCAAAATATCCAATTCACCTACGAAGAAGAGAGCGATTCACAATTAAACTTCCTTGATGTTAAAATTACCCACAATAAAAATAATTTCAGAACCACCGTTTATAGAAAACCCACTAATAGTAACGAAATTATCCATTTTAAAAGTAAAACACCATTTCGCTATAAAACAAACGCTATCCAGTCATACATTAATCGCGCCATTTTAATATGCAATGAACCCGAAGACCTTGAAAAAGAACTTAACCTTATTAAAAGTTTCACAAGAAAAGCAGGATATCCTGATAAAATTGTTAACAAATTAATTAAAAATAGATTCAAAAACCTCGACCAAATACCCAATCACCAGAAACCACCCCTTAAATTTACCCCATCCATCCCTTACGATCGCGGAGCCGCTAATAAAATTAAAAATACAGCTAATAAATATGGCATAATATCCCCATCAAACCTAACAAAAATATTTTTCAATTAATCCGAAGCGATAAAAACCCCATCCCCCCTCTTGAAACTGCCGGCATTTATAAAATTCCATATATAGATGAAAACAATAAACCCGGTTCATATATTGGCGTCAGTAAGAGAAAAATCAAAACTAGAGTTAAAGAACATGAAAATGATATTAAGACCGGAAAATTTAATACCGCGTTAGCTAAAACATACAGTAAAAATAATATTAAAATAGACTTTGATAAAACCGTAAAATTAGCCGATTACGATAATTACAACTACGCCATGTATCGCGAGTCAATTGAAATCTCAACCAATAGCGATGTATGCAATGATAGCGGCGCAGTAGCCCCAAATAGAGCCTGGAGCCATCTGATGAGAAATCAGCAGAGGAGTGAACAGATTCAAGTTTTCCACCACAGAAGCAGCGTTTCTGATGAGGACCGGGTGCCCGGTACCGAAAGATCTTAAACGACCACGAAGTAAAGTTAGGTCTTTATATTTTAATATGTAATTGAAGTTTTTAATTGACATACACTTAAATGTGAGTCTGCTGAATTTCCTTTCATGGCTTGTATTCCTAACTTAAAAAAACGAAAAAGTGCTTTTTTAAGCTTCAAATATATAAATAAATAATAAATAAGAATAATGAAAATTGGGTGGGCTGGAAGAGCAAATTATTGGGTGGGCTTGTGCCCCACGGGCCCATATAAGTTGGCGCCACTGAATATAATAACTTTTAACAAGCATGGGCATATTCATTTGATCATATTTGGCTTTCTCTTTTTATCACTGAATGTATACATACCTAGCAAATGAACAAAAATGAAGGTGATTCATGTTAGTATTAGATGAGATGCGATTGTGTACCCATGGCTACTGATAAAGTTCATTCGCGGTACTGTGTTGTGTATGAATTTCAACAAGGAAGAAATACTACAGAAACATGTAGAAATTTATTGAAAGTGTTTGGTGAAGGTACAGTTTTTGATAAAACATGCAGACGATGGTTCAAAAATTTTAAGTAGGTGATTTCGACCTTTCTGATAAGCCACACTCTGGACGACCATTTTTGATCGATCGTGAAACTCTCAAGATCATGTTGAGCAAAATCCTTTTTTAACAACATTGAAGATTGTGGAAAGGCTTGATTTAGCTCAGTAAACCATTTCAGACCATATTCGGAAACTAGAATTGGTGTGGAAATATTCGAGGTGGGTGCCACATGAGTTAAGTGAGAATTTGTAAAGAGTTAAGAATTTGAATGATCATCTTATGTCTACTTATGTCATCTTATGTCTCTACTTGCACAGCACAAAAGCGAACCCTTCATAGACCAAATGATAACTGTGGATGAAAAGTGGATTACCTATGAAGACATCATAAGGAAAAGGGCATATTGTGAACCCAGAAAACCTGCCCTCTCCATTTCTAAACCGAAGTTGAGTCTGAGTAATTCAGAGAGGTGCTGTCAGCAAATGGATAATTTAAAAACAGCACTCCAAGAAAAGAGGCTTGTGTTGATTAATGAGAAGGGCATCATACTACTTCATGATAATGCCAGGCCACATGCTGCTTTGAGGACTTGTCAAAAACTCCCAGAGCTAGGTTAGGAAATTCTGTCGCATCCACCATACTCCTTGAACATAGTACCTCCAATTATCACTTGTTTCTGCCCTTACAAAATTTTTTGCAGGGCAAAAATTTCAAAAACGAAGAAGACATCGGACAAGCACTGGTTCAGTTTTTCCCGTCTAGGGATAAGCGGCATTTTTCAAAAATGGGATTGATATCACTCTGGCAAGAATTATATCTGTTATTCAATAAAGTTTATTCAAGGTATGAAAAATTTATTATTTTGATTTATTCTAAAAATGAACAGAATTTTTCGATAGACCTAATATTATCCTCAGTATTACTATTTTGTAATACTTAAGATTATACAGTTTTCTATGAATGAAGCGTGAAAGCTGTCAATTAGTGTTGCATAAGGCCACATTAATAATATTTAGTGAATAAATGCTAAAAAATTATGTCCGTACTTCAAATAAGTATATTCAAACAATTAAAATATTTTATTACTTTCCTAATACTACAAGAGAAATTTTCTCAAATTCATTTAAAATATCATTTTTCCTTTAAATTCAGACATATTCTTTTTATGAGAAAAATATTAAGGTTATATTATTTGAAAACTGCTATTTTGAGTTTAATTACAATTACATTAAAGACTTATAAATACTGAAATTGACCCCAAAATCACAAATCTCTAAAATTTAAACAACCCCAAACCTAATCCCCCCCCCCCTCCCCCATCATTCTCCAAAGAAAAAAACCCTCTTAATTTTATTTCAAACTCCACAAATGAAGATCAATAAATATGGATTGTATTACCATAATAATCAGTATAAACAATGACCATTTACACCCTCCCCTCCTTAAGAAACAAAACAAAACAAAAAACACAGAGACAATGTTATTTACTTACTTTTTATTTTGCAAGAATTGCTTTTAATATAAAGAATCTTTAAAACAACAAGCAAAATCTAAAGAAACATAATTAATAAATCTATCTTTACAATAGAAATTTCTTTAATGTAATAAATGAAATGTTTATATATTTACATGAAACACAGGGAGAAAAAAAAGAAAAGAAAAACATACAGGAACATTTTACATTGTACAACTACAACTTAATCAGATATAGTAATTTGTTGGCACTTTTTGTTTACTCTACCTCACAAGAAAATCCAAACCAACATTCATTTTTATTTTTTGGGGAGAAAAATATGATAATGAATGCAAAAGTGACACAAAATAATTTTTCAGCTTTGACAAATATTTAAATTTAAAATACATTTGTTATACTTTGCAAACTGTATTCACAAAAACTTACGATACAATTGTGTATATAGCTTGCATAATTTAAATCTTTTATTAGGAAAAGCTACAGACATCCATTAAAAACATAAAAATATATTTTACTTATTTCCTTTTTTTATTTTAAGAGATTTATAGAGAAATTACAAATCTGTGGGGAAAGAGGAGGATAAGAAATATACATTCTATTTTACTCATTTTTATGATTTGTGAGAAGTATTAAAAAATAAAATAAAATAAATTAGGAATTAATTTCAATTTAATATGGAGAAAAGTCGTTAAAAATCCTCAAAATGCAAAGAATCAAGAAGCTTTTAAAATAACACACACATACAAACAGCAAAGGAAAAATAAACATGAATAACTTGTCTTGCTTTTTTTTTTTTTTTTTTTTTTTTTAAATATATACATAACAGCAAATTGAACAAAAAAGTACATGTGTATTTTGTACATTTTTTTTTAAATTAAATGCTCTTAGTCCTTAAGGTTTAATAACAATATGTTAAAAAATTATCATATAAAATGATTAATAGTCAACTCCCATTATCAACAGACTGATAATTTTCAAATGCCTTTAATTGTCTTGATGATATACATGGATATCCTGATATAAACAGTGAAATTTACTATAAAAATATGTTGCAAATATCTATTAAAAAAAATTTATACCTCTGCAATTACCTTCCCATTTCTTTTTCTTTCTTTCTCCCCCCCCCCCCTTTTTTTTAAAATGTTACTTACATTTTTCACAACTTAACTGTTTTAGGCATTTTTTTTTTACAAAATTTTAATATACTGTTTTAACAACACTTTTTTAAGTTTCAAGTTTAATATTAAATTTTATTAAAATCTAAACCTTAAAAAGAAATAAATTTAAATTTCTTGCATATCTATTAAATAATAATAACAGAGGTGAAACTACCTAAGGTGCAAAAAACCTGAAAACTGCTACTTATAATGAAGAATTGAATAGAAAAGGAAGATTTATTTTTTATTTATACTTATAATAAGTGATATTTGAAGAGTTAATCGCCTATTATAGTTTAACTTGCACTATGAGGCAAATTAAACATTTAAAACAAGAATTTTTTATAAAAACAAAATATTTTAACATTAAATCAGAGAGCAAAATTTTCAAAAATCCTGATTCAGGGGTAGTCTCTGAAAAGTTTCACCCCTGTAATAATAAATATTAATTCACATTAGTAAAATATATAACAATGATAAAACAGATCATAAAAATGCAGACTGACTAGTTGACTTTCTGGTATATGCATGCATGTATTATCATCAACACACATCAAAGCATAGCCATGACAGACTCACAGAAACATGATCTGCAGGAGGCTGACTGACTTTCAAGTTTGTTTTAATGGACAAAAATAAAAATTTAATTAATTTCAAAGTATTGGGGGAAGGGGGTGGGGTGAGTCCCCATAGAGCCCCCCTCTCCCCTCATGAGCTAAAGACATTACAATAGCCATTTAAAGATTAATAATTAAAGCATACAATGTATCTATAAAACCTTTGGCTCCTCTAAACTTTGGTGATTAGAGGGAGTTGACTACTAATAGTATGGAACTATTTATTATGAATGGCTAGAACCATATGTTATGCAACAACTGATTTGGCAATTGAAACAAAACCCTGTCTGAATAATCGATTCTATTTTAAATTAAATTACTAGATTACTCAGATTTCATTAATAATGAATATTTACTCAAAAAATGTACAGATATGAGAATCCCTTGGAAATGTAATTTTACAGAAAAATCAAAATGACTGAAAAACATGTACATGATTCCACTTCAAATTTTATTAGTAAAGAATTTGAAAATATGAAACAGTGCCAATGTAGAAATGATAAATCAGAAAATAAACAGTAATAGACAGTAAAACTTAATATTTTTAATAATTTTTATGTGTTTAGATTTTTGCATCAAGAATAATTTCTGAATTAATTTTATTATTATATGATTTTTTTTTCTGTATTTTTGATTAATTCTTTATATAATTGAACATATCTCACATTTCAAAAAAAATTTTCCTCTAGCTTTCTAAGTCACAGGGTTCCCACTCAATTTCAAAAATAAAATCCCCTGACTTTTCCAGGTCTATTCTTAGAAAATTCCAGTAACAAAATTTGGTTCGTAACATGAAAAATAGCTCACGGTATAAAACAGAACACAGTTTGCGACATAAAAGACAACATAGTAACATGACTTGCGATATAAATTTAATGCTCAAAAAGCATTTTCCAGGTTTATATCATCATTTTTCTAGGTTTTTGAGAAATATTTACAATTTTCCCTGATATTTCCCTGACTTTTCTTATCAATTTCAAATTCCCTGACTTTTCCCTGTTCTTTCTGACCCGTGGGAACCCTGAGTCAAGTGAAGTCATTTATTGCCAATTTCTGCTGAATATTTATTTATTTATTATCTTTTTAACTGTAGTGCTTTCAGTACTTGCATTTTAAAACTTATATTATTATGAATTTTGAAATTATTACTACCCCCCATAAGAAGAAAAAAAAAAAAAAAAAAAAGAAATTCATATTACATTTTTGAAGTGCTACTCTGTAACCCCATTTGATCAATATTATAAAACTGCATCAAAAACATTCCTCAGATACAATTAGTGCTTCCAGTACTTTTACATTTGCATTTTACTTTATATTATCATTACATGAATTCTGAAATTATCCCTTCACCCTTGATAAAAAACAAATGCATAAAAAATTACATTTTTAACATTAATAAATAACCTCACTTGGTCAATATTATAAAATTATATTGAAAGTACTTCTCAGCATAATAATTTTTTAAAAAAAATTGTAGTGCTTTCAGCATTTTATACTTGCATTTTACACTATATTATTAAGAATTCTGAAATTATCACTACTCTCATGAAAAAAAATGAAATACATAAAAAATTACATTTTGATATGGTATCACTAAATAACCCCACTTGGTCAATGCTATAAAAACTGTACTCAAAGCATTCCTCAGACACAATATTAAAATTGCAGTGCTTTCAATATCTTTATACTTGCAATTTTACACAATATTATTATAAATTTTAAAGTTATCACTTTCCTCATAAAAATAAATACATAAAAAAATTACATTTTAATATGTGAAATTTTTTTTTATCCCATTGATGTTCCTATTGATACAATTTGAAAAATTACATTTTGGATATCATTAAATAACTTCACTTGGTCAATGTTGTGAAACTTCATTGAAAGCATTCCTTAGCCACAACACTGTTATATTTAAAAAAAGATGCAGTCATTTCAGTATTTTTATAGCTAGTTTTACACCATTTTATTAAAAATTCAGAAGTTATTGCTTCTCCAATAAAAAATAAAAGCACAAATAAACAATGACCTATAATCTGCAAAACCTTTGGCCCCCGAATTTTGGAAGAGGAAGTTGACCTATTCATCAGGAATGGTTAGAATCATATGTGACACAGACAACTAATTGAATTGGCAATTGAAACAAAGCCTATTAGTCAGCATTTCATTTTTTAATTAGCTACAAGATTAATCAGATTTCATTAATATAGAATATTATTCAGAAAATGTACAGATATGGGAATCCTTCAGAAACATAAATAATCTTTCAGAAAAATCAAAATGATTGAAAAACAAGTAAATGAATCCATTTCAAATTTTGATTTTAAAAACTTGATAATCTTATATTTTATGTATATTTAATAATATATATAAAAATTTCTTGTATTCTGAAGCAAGCTTTGGGTTTTATTTCATATGGTAAACAACTACATACTTTTTTAACAATAGGGCCAATGAATGATCCCACATCACATTTCAAATTTTCACCCGGGCATTCAAAAAATTATCTGATTTCTGAATAAATAGTTCCATAGTATCTATTTTAAGCTGAATACAAATTTATTATGCAGAAAAACAAAAAACAAAAAAAACTATTTGATAGGATTTTGATTTTTTTAATTCTGTACAGATAACAATGCAGCAAAAATAGTCTTTTTTTTATTAACTTAAACTCATAACAAACACATATCTCTCACCATTGTTATTTCTTTAATGTGTATTTATAATGCTTACAGATATTTACAAAATGTAGCATAACTAAGCTCACATACAGATATATATAGGAGGAGAGAAAAAGAAAAAAAAAATTAAAGCAAAACTGAAAACAAACAAATACACATTCTCTGACATAAAACTTGCTAATTCACATTATGTGAATAGATATAAGAAAAGGCACAACCCTGTTGCAAGAGGTTCACATATTTATTAACAAATTAAAATGCATTGTTATAATTATTTTTTACACCATCTTATAAATTAATAATTTTAAGATTTTACTCTGGAATACCATGCTACATAGTAAATTGAGTATCTGCCAAACCTTTATCAATAAATAACTAAATTTTCGATTTTACAAAATTTAAACCCTGAAATGATTTTATAATAATCATAAAAAATACACAGAATATAGAATCTTTCTTCAAATATTTTTTTTCAAAAAAAACACAAAATACTTAGTCACACATATCAAATACATATCACATCAACTTCTAATAGAGTTTTTGGTTGTTTAGTTGTTGTCAGGATTAAGGCCAATCATCTGCTCTAGGGAACTAAGCCTGGATGGAGTGCTCTCTGTGAGGAAGGGGGGGAGGGGGTCTTTTTAAGGATTCCTAGCCTGTATTAACGAGTTTCGGAGAAAATCACAGAATACTCCAAATGGCTAGGCTGATGAGAGCAACCTGGGATTCAGACTTGCCAACCAACTTTAATAAAAAAAATGGGAAGGTTCTTGTTGAAAAACCAGAAGATTTCATTAAAAAGTGAAAATTTTTCTTTTTTTTTTTTTTTTTTTTTTTTTTCTTATTATTTTTTCAATGTATTAAACAATACAGTTTTACACTTTTAATATTTTGAAGCAATCTATAAAAATGTTTTACTATAAATACATAAAAGTTTCAAATGAAATTACACTTCTTCAACATAAAAATAACTACAAAACAGAATCTGTAAGAAATTTATTTAACAATAGAAAAAAAAAAAAAAAAAACTTGAAGTTAAAGTATATTTATAATAAAAAACTAAACAAAATGAGAAAGAGAATTGATACCTAATAGAGTAGAAAAAGATGGAGTCACTAAGCAGCTGTCAAATTTTTAGTTTCCATTAGCTGTTTTAAGCTCCCCCTCCCCCTCCCTAAATATTTCTGAATTGAAAAATAAGACCTGACCTGATTAAAAACAGAAGATTTCATCATCTGTCTAGAAGACCAGAAGATAGGTTACAAAAACGGAAGTCTTCCAGGAAAACCAGAAAAGTTGGCAAGTATGGGGATTGAACCCCTACGGCAGAATTTAGATGACACAGCAACATTGTCGCAGAAAAGAAATCATCACTTGCAGAAAGATTTGCCCATAAAAATAAAAGACACTACCAGTAAACATTACAATTATAAAAGCTAAATTCAATTAACAATACAATGTATTATTTATTTTTATAAAGAAGGCATAAAAAAATAATTTGTTGCATTTTTTGTTAAAAAATAAATGAAAATACAAAATGTTTTATTTTGTTGGAGAAAATGAGTATCTACTTAGATAGCAAATATAAGCCTCATTTAAAACAAACTTTCCAATATCAAGAATCAAATTAACTATAAGAACTTTGACTTCAATTTGCTTTAATGCTATAAACTTTCTTAAGAAAATTATTTTATGATTTGGCTTTGTCATTCTGTGGTAATTTTTTTTTACACACTAAGACTCAAGAGTGGGATCTACAACATAAAATGGATTCCAAGCCAGCACCAAGAAATTGTTGGCCAGAGTGCTGACCATACGCCATTTAGATAGGCAAAAAGTTATTGATATTATAAAAAACTAAAAAAAAAATTATACCTTTATCAAATTATGAACTACTTATTTACTAGTATATCTAAAATAAAAAATAATTAAATCTACTAAGATTTTTAAAGATTTAGAAAAATTTAAAAAAATAATAATAAAACAACAATAATAAAAATTTTTAAAACATGGTTTTTAACCATACTGATTTATTTTCTAAACAAATCAAAAAAGAGAAATAGATCTATAATTAAAAAACAAACTATTAATATCACAAATTTAGAACTCATTGCACAGCATATCACAACTAAAGTATGAATTATGATAATTTTAAATGAAGAAAAAGAAAAGTCATAAAAATGCATTTCTTTATATCACAAAAATTGACACACACACGTATATATGTATATTTAATATATACATATATATGTATATATTAATCAAGCAAAAATAAAACTACCCCTGAAAGAAAATATACAATTGCATTATACAATAGCTTTTTGCTAAAAAATTCTTCTTTCTTTCAAACATATTTTTTTTTTATAAAATAAAAATACTAAAAATTGCATAACTAAATTCTAGTTTTGGCCAATCAATTTAAGACATTCATAACAAAAATCATTAGAATATTTGAAAAAGTAATTATAAATAACAGGAAAAAAAAATAATAAAAGTGGAAATTAGATAATTTAACTATTGTAGGACTAAATATGCAATTCTACGAATTTTTCCATGGAGATTTTCCTAAATGGCAGTTATTAAGCTGAAATTTATGCATATGTTTCATTTTTTTAAAAATTCGTAATCATATAAGAAGCAGATTAAGATTGAGAGACTATTGTACGAATTTTCTGAAAATTAAAAATAAAATCATTTTCAGACTTTTGAAGATATAATTAAATACTTTAAAAGCATAACGGGGTAGATCAAATCTCATAAAACACATTTGGTTGAAAGTACATCACAGATACACTTTCTCATTTACATACCATCACTCTGCACTGTAAACAGTGTACCACTGCAATATTATTTTGCCTTATTTTTACAATTTCTGTATGTAATCATATTGGGCTGTAATCTGAAACGGCAGTACAGGTGCTACATCTCACGCATACAGCAGTGCAGTATCAGTGAGATGTTGCGTTTCATGCTGCAAATAGCGGATACTTCCATGTTTGTACATCTCTGAGATTTCGTGAGTAGAGTGACATGCTTGTGATTTCACGAATGTCATAATATGATGCGTTCATCACATTGTAGAGATGAAACTGTGCTGTATAAGAATCTCTGAAGATAAAAATATGAAATTTAGAATTTGAAATCATACAGTCTTAGAAGAAATGAAAATCATCAACAATCATTACATAATGTATCCTTGAAAACTAATTTTATGAAATGAGGGCTATGATAAAAATAAACAAGTTCATAGAAATCTTGGTCACAATAAAAATGTCAAAATTTGCATGATGGAGAAAAATTTTTTGGTCAATATGAAAACTTGAACTAGATTTCTAGAAATAATAAAGATGTTAACTATTAAAATAATAATATTTAAAAGAAAAAAGTAATACAAATACTTCATTACAAATATACTAAAAAAAATTAATTTAACAATTTTAATTCAATATTATAAGCAATCATATATTTTTATTTAAATAAAGATCTCGTATTACAATTGATAATTTTTTTTTAGGTATTAAAATGTCAGAGGAGATTTGTATATCGCTCCTTTTTTCTTTATCACAGTCAAAATCCATTCTCTTACATATATGAATTTACAAAATGTTTCAATGATAATGAAAATTTATATACATGATAAATATTGTTAAATAAATTTCCATTAAAATTTTTCTCCAATCACGAAAAGTACTAAATATGTGAACCTCATAACTATATCATAGTGTCATCTCATAATGGCAAAAATAAACCAATTAGTTTAGAAAACACTCAGATTAAATCTTCACAAGAGTGAAGGACACATTCAATCAGTCTTACGTTCTTTACATTTTGGTTCATGAACCAATGACTCATCAGATTCTAATTTTGATTTTCTCAGTTCTTTTCTCCTGCAGCATAATTCAGGGGATTGTGGGCTGAAGGGATGTTTGGGTGGACTGACGGAGGTGCATTTGGTTTCACAAATTTCTCGAGTGTTCCCAAAGGCATGGTCTTCGCTGGAATGGGTATGGCACCCTGAAAAAAAAAAAGTAACATTAGAACATTTATAATTGTATACATTTATAAATAAAATATTCACTACTTCTTCAGTAATTAAATCAATGTTAAAAAAAATAATTTAGTTTTTTGATTAAAAATATAATGAAATAATATTAAAATATAATAATGCCTTTTAAAGTCGGACCTAGATAATTCAATAAAAATGAAATACATAAGACACTAACCGACAAGGAATCAATAGGTTTCAGAAGAAATGTCCTTGGAGAAAATTATCACAATTTTAAATGAACAAAATGACTTTAAGAGCAGTGTTGAAGAAGGAAAAATAAAATTTGGCCAGGGTTAATATTTGAGGGAAGGGAAAAAAAAAAAAAAAAAAACTAAAATTTCTCATATAGTAGCACTGTATAACTTTTCCAGAATTAATGACAATTTATATATATATATATTTTTTTTAAGTGCATTTATTATTAGTACTAGCAGGCTACGCCCGCTTCGCTGGTCACTATTTTTAAATGAATCACAATAATTAATGAATTCTCAAAATTGCATTAATTTTTATCATGTGATAAAAAAAGAAAAAAAAAAATCTGATCAGGAAAATGTCGCACCGGGTCCCCACTGCCTTCGGCAGCGTAGACCCGTGCACTGCGCGCAAGTATTCCTTCACCATCCTTATGACTTCTCAAAATTCCATGTTATTACTCATAAACTTTCATTCTCAAGAAAAGGAATTAAAAAATATATCATTTAGCATCGGGTAAAAACTCACACCGGGACGCCACTGCCTTCGGCAGCGCAGACCCATGCGCGCTGCGCGCGCACGTTTGAGGATATACGTGCGCTGTACACGCATATTCCTTCTCAACTCAAACTTTTATTAAGAAAATTAAATTTAAAAAAAATCTTTTATCATCGGGTAAAAACTCGCACCGGGTCCCAAACCCATGCGCGCTGCGCGCCTATTCCTTCCCCACCGTTCCAGCCCCTCCTAATTAACTTGCATATACCAATTTTGAACGGTCTTACTCAATTAGCTGAGATGCAAAAGAAAACCTGATCAGGACACTTTAAATTGTAAATCAGGTGAAATCTCGAATTCCACTTTCGATAATGTAAAAGAACTTTAAAATATCTTTTGAACGATGTATTAAAAATAATTTAATCATAATTAGAATATGAAATATTGAAATTAAAAATATTACAGCGCCATCTGGCGGTAGAAATTTCTGTAATCTATTGTTCCATTCCAGATCAACAAAGCTTTCAAATGATGTATTACTCATGAAATTATTTTAATTAGTAGATGAGATACAAAAGAAAACCTAATCAGGACACCTCAAAACGTGTAAATCGGGTGAAATCTCGAATTCCATTTTCGATAATGCAAAAGTACTTTAAAATGTGTATCAACTAAAATAAGCTTTCAAATGATGTATTACTTATGAATTTTTTTAATTAATAATTGAAATACAAAAAAAAAACTGATTCAGGGCACCTCAAAACGTGTAAATCTGGTGAAAACTTTCAATAATTTAAAAGAACTTTAAAATATCTTTCGAATGCTGTATTAAAAATAATTTAATCATAATTAGAAATTGAAATATTGAAATTTTAAAATATTACAGCGCCATCTGGCGGTACAAATTTCTGTATTCCACTGTTCGAAAAGCTTTCTAATGATGTATTACTTACGAAATTATTTTAATTAGTAGCTGAGATACAAAAGAAAACTAATTCAGGAGACCTCAAAACGTGTAAATCTGGTGAAAACTGTCGATAATATAAAAGAACTTTAAAATATCTTTCGAATGATGCATTAAAAATAATTTAATCATAATTAGAAATTGAAATATTGAAATTTGAATGTATTACAGCGCCATCTGGCGGTAGAAATTTCTGTAATCCACTGTTCGATTCCAAATCAAAAAAAGCTTTCTAATGATCTATTACTTATAAAATTATTTTAATTAGTAGCTGAGATAAAAAAAAAAAACCTAATCAGGACACCTCAAAACGTGTAAATCGGGTGAAATCTCGAATTCCATTTTCGATATTGTAAAAGTACTTTAAAATGTGTATCAAGTCAACAAAGCTTTCAAATGATGTATTACTTATGAAATTTTTTTAAATTAATTTCTGAGATATAAAAGAAAACTGATTCAGGACACCTCAAAACGTGTAAATCTGGTGAAAACTTTCGATAATTTAAAAGAACTTTAAAATATCTTTCGAATGATGTATTCAAAATAATTTAATCATAATTAGAAATTGAAATAATGAAATATTGAAATTATAACAAATAATTAGCAATAAATTAAAATTGCGACTATAATTTGAGATTTAAACTATCCTATCTCTCAAGTTGGATCGAACTGCACATGGTGTGCGAATTTTATTATAATCGGTTAAGTGGTTTAGGAGTCCATTGAGGACAAACATTGTGACACGAGATTTATATATATTAAGATTATCATTAAGCATTATTAATTTAAATCTTGTAAATTAATTATGCTTTAATTGTTTAAAGTTTCATGAATAGATAAAATTGGTATTTTGTGCAATTCATTTTGAAATGACTTATAAAATCTGCAAAAATTCAAATCCACACAATCTTCAGTTCTAAAGTTTGTGGATTTGTAATCTTCTACTGTATCTTATTTTCTCTTATCAACAATATTTAATAGAGATACTAAATATTTAATACAGATTTTAATATAAACTCAAAGCATTAAAAGCAAATTATATTTAATTCTTCTGTTTTTAAAGTAACCTAATATTTTAATTATTTATTTCTCAATACAATACAAAGTTTTGAAAAATTGTTATACAAAAAATATTTAAAGTAACATTCACATTGTTATTTTAAATATTTCCTGTTTGTCAGGACAAGAGATTTAATGTGTGGTTCCTTTCAAATTACATTACTGTTTGTCAGAGTTTTTGTTGAGACAATTTGTCGACATTTATCCCTGTGTAAAAGTGTTCCACCTTGTTGAAAACACAGTTTTTATTGTTGATAATTTTCTCCTGTTACTATGGCAACTAAAAACAATCTGCATACATTTTGTGGCTGTAAGTGTCCTTTCATACAGGGTTTGACTAATGCACAGGCCAACTGGGCCTTGGCTCAGGAACCTTTGACTAAGAAGTCCAAAATTTTGTTTTCCATTTATAAAAAATCTGGTGAGAAACAACCACACGACTTCCATTACCCACTATCACACGTAATATATGCATTTTTTTTTTTTTTTTTTTCCAGTAAGAGAAACTTAATACACATATAAAACAGAGTTTATATAGCGAGAAGCGAGAAAGGGTGTCTAAAATGGATTAATGAAACAATTTTCAAGAAAATCGTTTAGAGCCGTTTATGAGATACCAACTTTTACCAAAACTTGGTATTCTCAATTACTGACCAGAAAACAATAATTGCATACAAAAGGATATTTAAAAGAGAGTTAATATAGTGAGTTTTAGTTTAAAAAAAAAATCCGTACAGCCATTTTAAAAGGAACACACTTGCAAGACCTGAAATTGAGCTATTTATACAGGACGCCTATCAATTTTCCTGAACTAACCAACTATATCATTCAAAAGGGCATCTTATAGAGTGTTTTTGTAGCAACGTTTAGAGCCGGTTTTGAGATACGGACTTACAGTCACATTTCCGGTTTCCGATTACCCACTTCTGATTTTCCAATTTTCATCAAAATTTGGAAAATTCATCTGTAACCAGACCTATATCATTTGTGAAGTTTTGTGGTTCTATCTTTATTAGTTTCAGAGATATAATAGCCAGAATATTCCCCACATACATACACACACACTGACCAATTGCCACAAACTACTTTTTTGGACTCAGGAGGCCTTAAAGCGTGTAAATCAGGTGAAAACTCGATATCGAATTTTTAGACTGAATACAATACTTCCATTACCTACAGTAGTAGGGTAATGGAACTAAAAATAAATAAAATGAATGAAAATTTTACTTCTAAAAGCAAAATGAAAAATTTTACAATGGGAACATTTTACTCAAATATACATTTTTGTGTGAAATAGCAGAAAAAGTAAAAAAAAAAAAAAAGAAAGAAACGTGGGAAAAACATTTTTGCAAGTGCTTAAAAGCATACTTATATGATCACATAACGTATTTTAATGTGTGACTTATGTATATACAGTCGAACCTCATTAACTCGAATCTCAAGGAGGATAAAAAATTTGCTCATGCTATCAGTAACTAATCTTCATATAACTAAACTAACCTTCATTTTGACAGGGATTGTGGAAACAGTTCATGTTAAAAGTAATTCACGTTAACGAGGCTATATATACACACATACATACACATAATAAAATACAAATGTTGTACTATAATGTGTGAATAGTTTTAAAATATTATTAAAATCAAATAAATCAATTTTTTTGAAAAAAAAAAAAAAATCAAGAACCTTGCCAAGTGATTCCCATTCCAGTGGCCTTAAATTTCAGATTTTTAATCCTCCAAATGTGCCAGTTGTGCTTATTGACAAACCCATTCAAGTGAAAGTAGGTTTCATTGTTCAATCAAACTATATTCACATCTAATCCTTATCAGTCAATCTTTTCGATAATAATATTGGTGAAACACAAGCGTTGTTAAATGGCAATGAGGCTCAATTGCTGATGAGTTTGTTCATGTTTTCTCTATATTTTCAAGCATTTTTACACTCGCACAGTGATCAACGTTGCCAACACTGTCATCACAAACACTATGGGTTCTCTCAAATTTTTTATTTCTATAGGACTTGGGTTGGTTTGTCTTCAGCTCATACTCTGCTACTGTGATGTAAATAATTCATTTACCTTTTATGTTTCCATATTTTAAATTAATTTTATTAATATTTTTAATTTTCATAGCAACAGAAGTTACTTAGTGAGGATCAAAGAACCTCATGGCGTACATTGCGTTCTGGCCACTAACCCTTTTTATTCTTTGGGTCAAAAGGTCAAATATATATATCCAAATAATTTTATTTACATAAGAGAAAAGAGGAATCAATTTACTTATTGGCTAGAATGCTGTAAAAAGAAAAATGCTTACAAAAATAATGTTTGTAAGAAAACTAATCTGCTGCATCAAAATTAATCAATTTTATTTTCCAAACCACACTAGTAATTCCAAATTAAGTAGGATATAAAAATTAATGGTTTTTAAAATTTGAATAAGTATTCATATAAACTAATATATATATATTTATTATTAATAAGTAGGCACTCTCTCTCCAAATGATAAAATGGTCATTATTTTAAAACAGAAGCAAAACAAATCTTTCTCACCCCATGTTCTTCTCTTGAGAGCTGCTGAAACCCAACTAAATTTAAAACTGCCGGAATAACAGAAGGTGGAGTCAGAACCATCACCCTATTGGTTCTCAGCATGGTGTGATATGACATCACCACTAGGAAAGAAGAACCAATTTTTCTCCTGTGTGTGTGTTGCAGTAAAGCAAACACAACAGGGTGAGTTGAGCCAGCTGAGAGAAACAATGCATTTAAGTGCAGAAAACGATCTTATTTAACATTTAAAAAGAAGTGATGTTTTTAACATCACATTACCCCTAACGACCATTAAAAAAATTTGGAAGACTAAAAATGTGAATGGAGAGTGCATACCTACATTTACATGAAGGATTACAAATTTTTTTTCTTTTTTTACTTACATGTGAAAAAAAAAAATATCCATACTGACTACATAATATTGTAGGAACGGCCATTAAAGGCATGAATGTAACAAAGCAAATTTTTAAGCAACTGAAAGGTCTTACAATACTCTTAATAACATGCACTTGATAAAAAAATTTGGAAATTTTGAGAACAATGTACATGTGACACAAAATCTGAACCAAACACAATACAAAATCGATAAGTAAAGCTGAAACAATAAAATTCCGACAAACAACCCAATATCAACGCCTACCCTGGTAGGTGATCAATTCTACCAAAATAGGCGAGGAATACACCATTTCATCAAAAACAATACTATTTCAGCACTGTGGTTACAGACATTCTCAACTAAAAGATTTTATTGATACAAAAGTGGTCAGTGACATATCTAACAATATTTATTAGGATATTGACAACTAATAAAATATATCTATAAATGCAAACAGACACAGCTTTTATCAACAAGTGACATGAGTAAAAAAAAATATTGATACCTTTTAAAGAAAATAGTATTATAACAGAAATATTGAAAAGCATGTTAATTGCTGTAAAATTTGCTTTCTTATAAATTTGTAAAAATAATTAGTTAACGAGAATAAAAAAATGTATGACATGACAAAAGAATTTCAGTGGATGTGCAATATCAACAAAAATATTTAACCAATAGTCTTGATATTAAATACCATCTACCGATTAATCAATGTATAAGTATACACATGAAAGAACAACTATACTAAATAAATGTCAAAGAAATCTTGTTAACAACTGATAAAACAAAATCAGTTATATTTCAGTATAAAATATTTACAGATGACCTCTTGAAGCATTATTATGAAGGAGAAAAAAAAATCAAAATAAGTATCAATACAAATGTCAAAATAATCTTACAGATAAATATTACATTACGGAAAAGGCATTAGTAGGCATTAGTCCAAGTACAGTCCAAGTAAAGGCATTAGTCCAAGTACTCGAGTATAATATTCGAATAAGATTTTTTTTTTTTTTTTTTAATTTTATCATTACCATTATTATTATTATTATTTAAAGAATATACATATTATAAATGGAAATAATAAATGTGAGTGGCTACTGAGGCCACCAAGTTAGATTACTAAACAAAATCAAAAATGCACTTAATATAAACGTCAAATAATACTCAAATAAACATACTATCAGATATAACCAAAACAAAACTGCAATGTCAATAATCACAATAAACAAAAAAATTTTATCAAACATTATACACATTTATATACATATCATGTGTGGATTGTGTATTAATTTGATTGTGTAATAGTGTGGATGTAGTGTATACTTGTGTTGTATAAATGATGTCTGTGTCTGTGAAAATGGTGTGGAAGCTTCCAGAAATTGTATTTAATAACCCAATATATTTATAAACATGACAATGTGTAGGAATTAATATATGAAAAGAAAGAAGAAAAATTATGTATACACATATAAATATGCAAGTTTCCGATACATATAACACACACATACTGTACATTTTGAGCAGTAAATAATTATAGTATAGTTATCAAATTTAACAAATAAGACAATATATAAAATAAATCAGCATAACAGAAGATTTATATTCATATTAACTACAATACACACTGCACTAAGTTTTTGTAGATATTCAACATTTGCCACAGGAGAAAAAAAAAATATATATATAACTACACAATATATAATAGGACAATATACAAAATACAACTTATCAAATATACCTGTACCAACTCATACTTGTTTACAACAGGCAACTTTGGTGAATGAATTGCTTATCAAGTCCCCTAAAAAAAAACTTTAAAAAAAAACATGTTAAAAGAACATTTGTGAAAATGGAAACAAAAAAAACAAAAAACAAAAATTAAGTTTTGCATCTTGGTCTGAGATCATAATGAGACTGCGGTTGAACAATCCCAGCTGGTTGACCTGTCAGAATTGTTTGTGGAATGAGATGTTGCTTTCTTTTATGCGCCAGGATGACACGGTCTATGTTAATAGTGAATGGTTCAGCCCCTTCATTTTCGAATTCTCTGACGGAGAGTAACACGTCAGATATTACTTTTTGAACTGAATATGGGCCTATGAATCTTGGTTTAAATGTATCTTTGGTTTTTATAAAGACCATATCATTTTCTTTGAATTTCCGGAGAACTGCTTTTTTATGTTGTCTAGTATTACGTTGGTTTTGGTAAAACTTCATGTTATGATGCACTTGCCTAAAGATCTGTTTCATTGATTCCATGTATTTATGGTATTCATATGGAAATTCCAGTGTTTCTAACTGAGGAGCTTCAAACAAGTCAAAGATGCTTGTTATTGACCTGCCAAAATGCAGAAAGGCTGGAGAATATCCAGTTGAAGAATGAACGGTGGTGTTATACAGGTTCTTGTGTATCATCAAAGCCTGATGAAAATCAAATCCTTCCTTGGTAAGAATGGAAATTGAGGATTTAATGCTGGTATTAATTCTTTCTGATGAGCCTTGTGTTTGCGGGTGTCCTGATGATGAATGGGAGATTGTAATTTTCAATGTCTGTGCCAAGTTGTTAAAGATGTTTGCTGTGAACTGTGGGCCTAAGTCTGAGAGTATCGCAGAGGGTCGACCAAAGGTAGTAATGTATCCCGTAATGGCTTTAACTACAGCTTGTGCTGTTGCATTTTTTACTGGTACCAATTCAATATGTTTAGAAAAATGATCGAGGAATGTTAACACATGGAAGCCATTGGAGAAAGGACCCAAAAAATCCATGGAAACTAACATACTCGGCGCAGAAGGAACAAACATTTCCTGTAGTGGAGCAGGTGGAATTCTGTGCGGTTTATATTGAATACATAATGTACAGGACAGAACAAAGTTTTTTACATCTTCAAATAATCCTGTCCAATAAAAGTGTTTAAGTATTCTTCTGTATGTATTTCTAATTCCAAAGTGAGGCATGTGACAAATTTTTAATACTTTAGGTTTTAACTTCTGTGGTACTACAATTTTTGTTTTTGGAGAGTTTTCAGGCTGGTGAAACTTTCGTTTGATCATTAACAGACCTGTGTCCGGATGGACAAAATAATTTTTATATTTAGGAGAAGGTTTCTCCGAAGTGATATCGACAATAATTTTTAGCAGAAAGTCATCTTCTCTTTGCTCTTTAAAAAAACATTCTTCCGAGATTTCCATCATAAGATTATCTGCGTCAGAGCTGTTTAAGGAACGACTGAGTGGAGCAGCATCGTTGCTTAACAACTGAGGTAAGGAAGAACGATGAGGCTCTGATGAGGTGAGTGACTTATCAGATTTTTGTGTGACATTGAAATGATGGAGTTCAATTGTTGGAGAAGCTGAAGAAATGGGTAAATTGTTAGCCTCTTTAATTAATTCTGGGTTTGAGTTAAGATCTTGAGTGTATGCAGAAAAGTCTTCTCTTGAAAAATAGTCTGCCAAAACATTTGTTTTACCTTTTACATATCTGAATGTGTATTGATAGTTTGATAATTCAATCAGCCATTTAGTAGTTAGATCAGCAGGAGAGGAAATTTTCTTATAGTGTTCGAGTGGTCTGCTATCGCTGAGAATGGTGAAAGGTCGGTTGAAAAGGAAAAATTTAAATGCACTGACTGACTTAGCTATGGCCATCAGCTCAAGCTTGATGGCTGAATATCGCTGTTCTGATTTAGATAGTGTTTTACTAAAGTAACTAACCGGAAGCAGAATGCCTTCCTTTTCTTGTAGAAGAACCCCTGAAATAGCAATTTTGCTAGCATCTGTATTAAGAAAAAATTGTTTTGACCAATCGGGTAAAGAAAGAAAAGGTTTAGAGAAAAAAACTTTCTGTATTTGTTTAAAGACTTCAGCATGTTCCTCTGTCCATTTAAATGTAGTTTTCGGAGATGTTAATTTTATCAAAGGATCAATTAATCGCGAGTAGCAGGGAATGAGTTTTCTGTAGAATCCACACAATCCTATAAATCTTTTTAGTTGTTTTCTGGTTGCTGGGATAGGAAATTGAGTAATTTTTGTAATGTTGGAAGAAATAGGATGTATTTTCTGATTTTGGATGCTGAAACCGAGATATTCAATAGATGACTGATGGAATTTACATTTCTTTGGAGACAATGTCAGATTGTACTTTTGTAGAGTAGCTAAAAGTGTTTGTAATTTTTCTGTTGTTTCCTGGAAAGAGTCACTTCCTATAATAATGTCATCCTGGTAAGCATATATGCCTGAACAATTGCACTCTTGTATAATTGTGTCAATAAGCATTTGGAATGTTGATGCGGCTGATCTCAGCCCAAACATTAATCTTTTAAATGAATAAGTTCCCCATTGTGTAGTAAATGAGAGACGTCGTCTGTATTCTTTAGGTAATGAAATTTGATGATACGCTGAGGGAAAGTCTAATGTTGTAAAATATTTAAATTTTGAGATGTTATTTATTATCGTATCAATTCTTGGAAGAGGATAAGTGGAGCATCGAATCATAGAGTTGATTAACCTTAAATCTAAGGCCAATCTAAAAGAAGGTTTATCCTCCTTAGACACAGCTTTCTTTTTAACCATAAGCATTGGGCATGCCCATTCAGAGATATTTCTCTCAATGATCCCTGCATCCAGTAATTTGTCAAGTTGATCTTTTGCCTCTTCTTGAATAGCTTGTGGAATAGGAAAAGGGTAAGTTTTTAAGGGAATATCTGAAATGAATTTTATATGTGGAGTGATATGATCGGTGTGTCCAATCGACTTTAGTGAACATGAAAATACAGAGTTAAATTTCTGAAGAATATCTTGCATTATTACCCTTTCTGTAGGTTTTAAATGCTGAATAGAAAAATTATTTACATTAAATTCTTTCTGTCTTAAGGATAAAACTTCTGGTGTAGCCTTAATTAGATTACACATGTGATCAGGTGTATTTGTTGCAAGATCCAAGGAATTTTCTTCTATTTTATCTATCTCTGAAATGTATCCGCAAACGGTATTTTTATTTATATGCAGTTTCTTGCTCGAATTATTATACATAGGAATAAAAAATTGAATTAATTCTTGTTTAGTAGAATTTTCCTTGATATGTTGTACCTCCATAAGAGAAGGATAGGACACAAGTGGACAATGCTTGTTAGACGATGTAAACATTACTAACTGATTTTCTGGAATAAGCGTGGACCGCACAGGCACATATATAGTATCCTGTGGATCAATCATAATCTTCTGGGTAAGCCAACATTTTTGATAAGAGGGTAAGTTCTCTTTATGAACATCAATTTTAGATTTTTTATATCCAGTTTGGGGAAAATCCATATGAGTAGCTATCTTATGTGATGCCCGATTCATATCAGATTCAGATGATAGAAGACTGCAAGAGGGTACAGTGTCTAGAATATCTAAAGCATTTTCATTAATTTGTATTTTGTTATTGTGTAAATTGATAACTACGTGATGGGACTTTAAAAAATCAAAGCCAAGTATACCAATAAATTTAGATTCAGTTGGTATTTCAATAAGAAAAAAGGTGTGTTTGTAAAAAGTTTTCCCTATTTTAAAGGAAATGCAAACACATCCGTCACATTGGACTATAGAGTTTACTGTAGATATCTTGACTCTTGAAGCAATTCTTTTGTAATATAATTTGTTTTGATTTTGTAAGAAGTAATGTTTTGAGAGTAATGACACAGAAGCTCCTGAGTCGAGAAGAAAATTCTCTAATGTTTTGTTTAACAGTAATTGTATGATGGGGAGATTGGGCAGATCATTGTCTGTGTGTAACAAGAATTCCAGTGAATTAACTAATATGCAGTCTCCATTTTCCTCCACACTCAACGTTACCAGTACAGGAGATGTTGTCTGTATCGCAACAGATTTGACTTTGTGTTCTAATGACAAAGAGAACTTTGCCTGTGTGTCTGGAGATCTCAGAATGATTTCATTGTTATTTACAAAAAAATTATTAGGTAGATTAGAATATGTTGAGTTAGTCTGTGAAAAGTTGTTATGGTAATTGACTTTATTCAAACCTGACCTATATGAGGAACTCTTTGTATTTAGGAGTTTAGTGTCACTTCTACCATTCTCCACTTCTAGTCATTGTGAATGATTACTTTTGGTTTGAGGGGAGTTGGATTTAAATGTTTTAGGGGCCCTGGCTCTCCGTGACATGTCTCTATAAGGTCTAGAGAAAGTTTGCCCATTACGATATCTGTGAGAAAACTTATTATTTTGTAATTTTCTGAGTGCAAAGCACCTCTGAGCAGAATGTCCAGGTCTTTCACACCATTGGCATTGAATCGTGTGCGAACCTTTATTTTGTGGAAATTTATTGTATGGCCGCTTGCTATAAGATGAATTGTTAATCTTAGTCAAATTGTTTTCTGAGTTTGTACCTATCACTTCACTATCTATTTTATGATTGAAGTTCTGAATAGTAGCAAAAGATGTTCCTGGTAAGACAGGGTTTACTTGCAAGTTATAAATTTCCTGGAATTTTTCGAGACATTCCACCATCTGATAAAAGGTTGTGGCTTTTTGTGATAGTAGATGAATTCTAAAGTGGGGCGGAATGAGATCATTGAATTTTGCGATTAGTAATTGTTCAAGGGCTTTTTCTTCCATATCAGGAAAACGTTTTCTCACTAAATTTTCAAGCTTATTAGCAAAAATATTAATATTGACATCGGACTCAAACTTAAATTCGTTAAATTGTTGTGCTATTGCAGTTGCCGACTCTACCTTAAAATATTTCTTAAATATATTAAATAACTCTTTTGTATTTTTGGCTTTTTGGCAAGCTGGGGAGGAGACATAAAACTTAAGAGCAGTATCTGCCAATTTTGATTTCACAAAAGCCAAAGCATGGGATTCTTCCCATTTGCTGTTCTCAATTTTAAATTTCACTTGTTCAATAAAAAAATCCAATAAATGAGGGTCTCCAGAAAATGGCGTTACTAAAGTTTTGAATGGTAATCCTCTTGTCAATCCTTTGTTAGAAGCCATTATTTTTTGTATATATATGAAACTATTATATTGGTTTAAAAAAACAACACAGATGTATGAAGCTTGTTATTTAAATTTCTTGATTTTTACATGTGTTGATGGCTATTTGCATATAATAAATTCACGTAGTTGAGGAGAGAGAGAGATACCTACAATTTTTTTTTTTTTTTTTTTTTAAGCCAACAATACAAAGTTCTGTTGACTATTATTTATTTAATCAGTTATTCAAAATATATTGAACCAAAAAAAATTTTTCATTTGTACAAAGTTCCAGCATATCACAATTTTTGACACAGGGAATTGTCTTATAGGTCACTTGGTATATATTCAATCACAAAAAAATGTTATTGGTTATGTATGACTTTAAAAATAATTTCAGTAATTCTAGCAATAAAAATAAAATGACTTATTCAAAATAAACAATCTCTACAGTACCATTTATTCTTAAGAACAATAATCAGGTATTCCTTTCCGGCACCAAATGTGATGTAAATAATTCATTTACCTTTTATGTTTCCATATTTTAAATTAATTTTATTAATATTTTTAATTTTCATAGCAACAGAAGTTACTTAGTGAGGATCAAAGAACCTCATGGCGTACATTGCGTTCTGGCCACTAACCCTTTTTATTCTTTGGGTCAAAAGGTCAAATATATATATCCAAATAATTTTATTTACATAAGAGAAAAGAGGAATCAATTTACTTATTGGCTAGAATGCTGTAAAAAGAAAAATGCTTACAAAAATAATGTTTGTAAGAAAACTAATCTGCTGCATCAAAATTAATCAATTTTATTTTCCAAACCACACTAGTAATTCCAAATTAAGTAGGATATAAAAATTAATGGTTTTTAAAATTTGAATAAGTATTCATATAAACTAATATATATATATTTATTATTAATAAGTAGGCACTCTCTCTCCAAATGATAAAATGGTCATTATTTTAAAACAGAAGCAAAACAAATCTTTCTCACCCCATGTTCTTCTCTTGAGAGCTGCTGAAACCCAACTAAATTTAAAACTGCCGGAATAACAGAAGGTGGAGTCAGAACCATCACCCTATTGGTTCTCAGCATGGTGTGATATGACATCACCACTAGGAAAGAAGAACCAATTTTTCTCCTGTGTGTGTGTTGCAGTAAAGCAAACACAACAGGGTGAGTTGAGCCAGCTGAGAGAAACAATGCATTTAAGTGCAGAAAACGATCTTATTTAACATTTAAAAAGAAGTGATGTTTTTAACATCACAGCTACAAATTTTCTTTGATTATTGCGTCTTAGTGCTGAAATGGTAGATCTTAATGATTGATATATGCTCAGAAACTCTGTATTTCAATATTTTCACCTGAAAAATGAACAACAACAGTATTTATGTTCAAAACAAATCCCAACATTCCTTGCACTCAACCACCAAATTCACTAAATCTTGCCAATGTTCCCCATATAACTGAATAATTGTAAAACTGTAAATTTGCTATTATAATGTATTTTTAAGCACTTTCACTCTTAATCTTTATACATAATGGCAAAGATGTGATGCAAATGATAATATATATACATAAGCGTATAACTGAATAGGCAGATAATTAAAATCTAAGCAATAGTCATATATATATATTTTTTAATTACCCTCATAATAATAATAATATAAAACTTATCTTATTGAGAAAACTACTCTGTAAAACCAAATTTCAATTTTATAATCTTATATATTACAGCACCAAGCTATTTTTTTTTACCAAAATGCAGAGGTAGATTTAAGTAAGACTGCACCCTAGGCCCATTTCGATAAGGCAACCTCTTCTCCCCATCTAGTGAAATTTTATACAGGATGGGGCAATTGAAATGTAGCATAAAAACTAAAGTTGTGTATAAAGTTCAAGTGTAAGATAATTTTATATGAAAAGGGTTTTCAATATATATATATATATATATATATATTAAACCTTTTATTTTTAATTAATAGCTTAAAATGCTCATTCATGCTTTTCACTGCAGCATGCATCACGTCTTGTAGAATTTCATTTGTTAAAGCTCTTCTAAGTGAATCTAAACTGTTGGTATCTAGAAGAACATACTTTGTTTTCCAATAATTTATACCCCACAGTGAATAATCTAACTGAGATCAAGGCTCTAAGGGGGCACATTTGGTTGCCTTTGTAAATAAAGGAACATTTTTCTCCAACCACACTTGGGTAGTATGTGCTTTACACGAGGATGTAGAGTCCTTTTGAAAGGTGAAAATCATTTTCCCAAAATAAGATTGTGCCCATGGCGCTAAACAACCTACCAAGATTAATTCTTGGTACTTCTGAGAATTAGTTTTTACACCTTCAGGAACAAAAACAGGACGGATACGACCAGTGGCAGTTACTCTGGCCCAAACCATAATAGAAGCAGTTTTTTTTGTCTTCTGCTGACTCTTAACAGGTCTAGGCCAACAGAGCAGGGTTGGAAAAAATCATGATTTTTTTTTTAAAAAAATCAAAAAAAATCGGTTTTTTTAAAATTTAAATCAGATTTTTTTTATTTAAATCGGATTTATTTGATTTTTTTAGAATTCTATTTTTAATTATTGTGTTTTTATGTTTTCACAATACATGGAGCAGTTTTTTATAATAATTAACTAAAAAAGAATAAATAATATTTATAATTTATAAAAATAATATAAGAAATAATTATATAGTTAAGAAAATACTATATTCTAGTGACTGATTGGTACTAAAAATTAAACATCTAGGCTTTAATCTAAAGCCATTCTATTATTTTGTAATTGAATTGTGCACAGTAAATAAATAAACTTAAATATGTTGTAAATGAATAGAAAATGGTAAAATTTAAAAAACAAATTAAATATTCATTTAATGCAAGCTATTTATTAAGGGATAAAAATCACAATTAAATCAATATTTTTTAAGCAAATAGAAATAAATCAGGGATTTAATTGTTTGAACAAAAACACTAATTTAGAAGCTTTGTCCACTCCTAATTTATTACGAAGCCTTGAATGAACTAGTTCAAAAGAAGAAAATTGTCTTTCTACTCCAGCAGATGAACCCACGGCTGTTGTTATTTGGTAAGTAAATTCAATTTCAATTTCGCTGACCTCCCATTACATAAAAGGACTTCCACCAATCATAATCTGTCATAATATCTGAAACTTTTTTCTCAAGCAATGGTAATTTTTGGAATGGGCCATTTTTTGCATGAAAATGTGCTACAGTGGTGAGAATATTTGGACAATTTTCTTTAATGAATGCCAAACCTTCATTATTTTCCTCTACACTAAGTGAAATTTCATTTTGATTTAAAACAGAGAGACTTAATAAAACTCCAGCCATTAATAGCTTGTTCATATCTTGCTTTAAATTTTGTAATTCTATCTTTATCTAATACATTTTCTAACTTTTTACCCAAAAATTTCCATTGATATGTGCATTCAGCAAGGGAACAATCCTCTTTTTGGATTGTATCAAGGGCACAAGCAATGGGTTTCAAAACTTCAATCATATGCTCTGCATTTCTTTCAATATTTAAGTCCATTACTGTTTTCTTGATATCAGAACTTATATTTTCTTGGTGCTCTTCACATACTTTTACTATTTTTGACCAATTTTTTGTGTATGATTGAAAGCAGTCAACATAAGAATTCCACCTTACATCTGCTGGAATAAGTAATGCTGTGCCGCCTTCACTATTATACCAAGCTTTAGGGAGATGAATATTTCAATATTTTTATAATATGATCACTGATTGTTTTAATTAGTAGATCTTTTGCCAACAAGTTTAGAACATGAGCAGAACACCCATACGTAATTACATTATTAAAACCTTTCTCTTCTAATTCATTTCGCATTTTAGCCATGTTAGCAGCATTATCAGTGACGAAACTACGAACTTTGCATTTAAATTTATTTTCTGTTAAAGGAATCATTTTAGTCACAAGTTCAGTCAAATATTCACCTGTGTGTGAAAATCCTGATGTATTGATTGTGTCAACTAAGTAGACTTTACCTCTATTTACCACACATGCACATACGATTGGTTCATTTCGTATGTTTGACCCTCCATCAAATGTCATACACACAATTTCGCCACTTAAAACATCTATGCATTTTTTGCTCTCATCATTGAATATTTTAAATTGATTTAAATCAAGTGATTTTTTTTTTTTTTAAATCAGCTGATTTAAATCAGTTGATTTAAATCATGCCAACCCTGCAACAGAGGATATGGTTCTTGAACAAACTATCATTTTATTTATGGAGATGTTGTTCAACAGTGAATAATTTCTCATATGAGAACACATTGTTTTTCCAATTTGTCATGTCCAAGCCTCTGCTTCCACACTCTTGCTCTTATGATTCTATTTTCTCTTTTGATGTACATTTAGAAAATGAGCTGTATACTTTTTATATGGTTGTGTATTCAATTTATTTTTAAGAATTTGTCTAACTTTTCTCAGTGAAATGCTCATTCAGCAACCATTTTCTTTGTATTCCAGCAATGATTTCTCTTTAATTTTTCTCACACATCTTCCCGTTCACTGCAGTTACAGCTGTAGGTTTATGACCACTACAGGTTTATGACCACCACGTCTTTTTCTTACCGATCCAGACTCTGTATATCTTTTTCTTGGTCTATATATCAAAGTTCTGTTGATGTTTTCATGGTTTAATTTTTTTAATAATTTGCACGGTTTCCCCCCCCCCCCAAAAAAAAAAAGCTTTATCATCTGCCTTTTTTCATTCATCTTTCAAATGTGTTGATATACTGCAAAAGAATTTATTT
Source organism: Salticus scenicus (assembly GCA_963930645.1). Classification (NCBI taxonomy): domain Eukaryota; kingdom Metazoa; phylum Arthropoda; class Arachnida; order Araneae; family Salticidae; genus Salticus; species Salticus scenicus. The sequence goes on from OZ005650.1 coordinate 122,618,293, forward strand.
CTAAGAACTTTCTTGCTGTAAAAGAGTGCAGCTTCAATGTAAATTAAGATGATCCTATTAAAAGAATATATAAGATTTTATTAAAAACAACAGTGTTACACTTCAATTGCCGCACCTTGTATATAAATAATAATAGATCAGGCTTTGAAATTCGTATCATTGATTGAAAAACTTAATCTGTTTCGAATTTCAGTTGCTTTGTGTTCAAAATTAAATCATTTCAAAGATTTTAAAAAGCTTGAAAATTTTGTAGCCCCTGATCCGGGCCTACACATAATATGTTGCTGGACATTTAATCTATAAAAAGAGCAGAATCCCATATTTACATATGGTCACTCTCTAGTCCGAACTATCAACCCCACAAATGTAATATGACACCATAGAAATATAGTATGTATTCCAAACCGGTATGGAAAAACCTGTAATGTGCTAAATGGGATCTACAAAGTGTTTTTATAGCCGATGAAAAACCCAATTTTCAATTTTTGTCACTCCTTTTAAATTTTGGTCTTTCTTCACATTTTTAACACTTAGGCACCCTTAGGCTTGGGCCTCATAGTCCTAAGTCTAAATCTGTCATTGGTCAGAACATCTAAGCATGTGCCGAAATCTTTAAACGAATCAGAAATGACCATCAAATCCTTATTAGAAGAATGTGCAAAACAATGTAAAAACACAAACACATCTACTTTCTGTTTCTGTTAGCTAAGAAAAGAAAGACAACACTTGGACTTTCTGATATTCACTGTGAACTCTGTGACTGCTAACATCAGAACATACAAGAATAATTCTGCTTTGGCTTGTTTCCATTACATATCTGTCATGAAATTCATTACTACTAAATTCTGCTCCTGCAATGCTTTGCTTTCCCACAGCACATGTTGGTTAGCATGTGCTTTAGATGCAGCTCAGGATTAAAGGATCTCTCTCTGGCCTTGAGATCACTTCTGATATATAGTGGTTTTTGAGTCTTGTAAACTTATCCCAGCAGATCTATCTTGATTGCAGCACAAAGTTCAAAGAGTTCAGAGTTTACCAAATTAGAAGAGAGAGAGAAAAGTTGTATTTTTCTTTTGACAGGGAAAATGACAATTCAACCATTTTTTTTTTTTGTTGTTACCTAGGTGAATGGTAGGAAAATGTAGGAGAAATTTGGATTTTATATATTAATGTTCATACACTGGAACCAGTTTGTTTATTGTCGAACTAGTTACCACACACAAAAATGAAATATTTTCGAAACAATATTATAAGGAAGTCATGTAGAGTCCACATCAGTTTTTTTTTTTTTTTTTTTTTAATTTACTAAATATCTATTCAGTTTTTGAAATACAGATATATATATTTAACTACTTAAAACTAGATGCTATTTATTAGTTATTATAAGTAATAGAACAAAACTCACAAACATTCTTAGATTATTCAGATTTAATTTTGAGTGACAATTTGAGTCTAATGACAGAGTGTACATTGGGTGCAAGGAAGATAAAATAAATATCACATCACCCAAAAACGCTACAATTTTTCAATTACAGATGACACAAACTTAAACTTCAGTAAGTTCATGCCCCCTCCCCCCCCCCAAAAAAAAAAGAGCAATAATGTAGTGTCAATAACTACATTATTAGAAGACTTTGAAGTATCAATATATGTTTGATATTTAGGAAAAACCATACATTCTTGTACGCATAAAACTTTTTTTTCTTTTTTTCAAAAATATCACTTAACATGTTTATCCATATTCTTCAATTATAAAGATTTTCTTTCCTAGAAATCATTGTCAAATTTTCCTAAGTTCTTTACTTTTAAAAGTATGGGTAAATTATCGAAGTTTCTTGATTTCTGTTTCCACCAGACATTATTTCAAATTTTTTTTTTTTTATTCTTCTACATTTCCCTGATTCTAGACAGTATTACAAACAAATATAGATTTTTTTTTTTTTTTTTTTTTTTTATGTTAGTAATTAGAGAAATATATATTACATCTTGCATGTGTTAAATTATTTTATTCATATTTAAAACAATTTTGCAAGTAATATAAATTATAAATGCTCTCAAAAAATTAAAAGAAGAAAGACAGAAAAATCTAGGTTAACCATTTTTTTGTCTGAAAAATAAAATTAAAAAAGAATTACAAAATCAGGATGTCAAAAAGAAAAGCCCTTTGGAATTCTCTGTAACTTGTAACAGTCTCTCTGATGAAAACTACACCAATTACTTCACTTTTCAGCATGGTTAGTATTTTTTATGCAGTTTAGAAGAATCCATTATTACTTTAACTCTTCTTTTTTTTTTTTTGCCTTGATGTATTAGAATTCTGACCAAATTCCCATATGTTTCCAGAAACAGAAAATTCCCTGTTTCCTAGGTTGGAAAGTTAATGTTTCTTTTAACTCAATAAAATATAATTTTTAACAATCAAGAGCAGAACCTAAGCGTAAATGCTTAATCAAAGGTTCTGCACTTCTATTTCACTAAATCTCAAACACATACAGTTGAATCTCGAAAATCCGGACATCCAAAATCCGGAAATATCTAAAATCTGGACATTTTTCCGGTTTTAATTTCCTTTTTAAAATAAGACTTTGCTGCATCTTATTTCCACATTTCTTGTGGAATGCAGTTTAAAATTCTTTTAATTGAATACTGAATACATAAATATGGACATAATCTGGCATATTTTTATACTGTTTGATTGTTAATAAAAGATTTTATTTTTTAGAAAAACAGGTAGGTTAAACAGAAAATAAAAAAAAACATAAAAATTACTTTTATTCTACAGTTTTGAGTATTTTTTAATGAATAAATAGTCTATTAGCTGTTATTTAGCAGGCTTTATCAGTTGTTTATAATATTTTTGTTTAATGTGCTTACATTTTAATTCAACATAAGTGTTATATTGCATTTCTATTTCATTTTTTAATTCGCCAATTTGATTGTTGTTTATTTTTACTAGCATAAAAATTGCATTTTGTATTTTATTATAATATAAAAAATTAGTTTTTAATAAATCTATAAAATCCAGAAAATTCGAAAATCCGGAATCTCTGTTGTCCTGCTGATTCCGCATTTTCAAGGTTCAACTGTATATGCATTGTTTCAAAAACATCTTTGTTGATAAATTCTCGTATTCTTCATTTCCATTTCAGACCTAAAATGTTGATGACACTTTCATTTGACAACTTTCTTCCAATATTGACAACATTTTATACATTATGAACTCCCTTGACATAAATATTCAATTTACTAATGAAACTGAAAACAATGATTCAATCTTTTTTCTCATATAACCTCATTTGTCAAGCTGAAAAATGTTTCTTCATTTCTATTATAAAAACTTAACACTCCACATTTTTTCATACTATACTTCTATACTAATCCACTGAAACTTATTTATAAGGGTGAGGGATATATATTTTGTATACACCTGATTTGTCTTACAGAAACTTTATATAAGTGCCTTTCATTTTAAATATTTATATTTTGATTTATTCATTTCAATACTAATCTTAATTAATAAAAAAATCTAATATATATTTTCATTACATTTTTATCATCTATAAACTAAAGTAAATACAATCTATATATTAATTTGAAACGTGTTTTGTCTTTCTCCACTAAATTGAGAGAACTACTAGGTGTAAAAATTTGGTTGAGGTGTCTAATAAAAGATCTTGGTCTGTAGATGTGTCATCAAAAGAGAAAAATAAAAAAAGTCGAATGGTTCCCCCCCCCTGGGGGGGGCAGGGGTTAAACACACGTTGGTGAGCATAACTCAGCTCCAAATTACTTCACGGTGAAGAAATTATACATAGGGGGACTAGACTCGAATACTAAAAAATCGCTTTTTGCGAATTTGAAATTTTTGATTTTAAAGGGGGAAAGGGGGAAAAGAGAGTTGGGGGAGGGGAAATTAGTTTGAGAGAGAAATCCGTTCTAGACCCACACATTAGCACCTCATTTTAAAGATCTTGAAATTTCATGCTGATTGGTGATGTTCATATACAATATAGTGCACTCCCTGGTGGTGAAAAATGGAACTAAGTGGTTTTGTTGTAGACTCAATCATGTTACCCCTTATTTTAAAGGTCTTGGTATTTCCTGACCAATGGTGATGTTCATTAAGAACACACTGAGCCCCCTGGCGGTGCAAAGTGCAACTAAAGGATTTTGCAGTTGACACCACCATGTGACACCTTGTTTGAAAGGTCTTGGAAATCCAAGGCGATTGGTGGTAAAGGTCTTGACATTTCATGTGGATTGGGGATGTTTGTATACAATATAGTGTGCTCCTTGGTGGTGAAAAATGGAACTAGGTGATTTTGTAGTAGACCCTATCATGTTACATCTTATTTTAAAGATCTTGGTATTTCCTGACCATTGATGATGTTCGTACAGAACACACTGTGCCCCTAGGGATAGAAAGTACAACTAAAGGATTTTGCAGTTGACACCACCAAGTGACACCTTATTTGAAAAGTCTTGGAAATTCAAGGCATTTGGTGATGTTTGTATACAACATACTGCACCCCCTGGTGGAAGAAAGTGGATTTTGCAGTGTATGTGTAGCATGCCTGCTATACGGTGCTGCAGCCACAGGCAGTGGAAACACGATTCAGAGGTTCATTTGGTTCAAGGTTAATTTTTAAGAATTTTTTCATGTTATTAGCAGCCCACATATACAATGCCGCAGTCACCGGGGTCACGACCGAGTTCCGTTCGGTTTGAGGTAATTTTTTTGTTACAGATGATTATTTTTTTTCGTGATGCTTTTATTTAAAAATAGAAATTCAAACAAAATAGAGTTAAAGATATAAAATCATAGAAATTTAAGGTTCATTTAAGGTTATCATGGACCTGGGCAACGCCGGTCGGGTTCATTTGGTTCCAGGTTAATTTTTGGGAATTTTTTTTATGTTATTAGCAGTCTGTGTATGCACTGCCACAGGCACTGTGGTCACAAGGCAGAGTTTCATTCGGTTCAAGGTAATTTTTTGTTACAGCCGATTTTTTTTTTTTTTTTTTTTTTTTTTTTTTTGTGATGCTATGCTTTTATTTAAAAATAGAAATTCAAACAAAATTGAGTTAAAGGTATAAAATCATACAAATTTAAGGTTCATTTAAGGTTATTATCATGGGCCCGGGCAATGCTGGGCAGGTTTGTTCCGTTTCAGGTTAATTTTTTGGAAGTTTTTCATGGTATTAGCTGCCCGCGTATGCGCTGCTGCAGGCACTGGGGTCACAAGGCAGAGTTTCGTTTGGTTCGAGGTAATTTTTTTTTTGTTACAGCTGATTATTTTTTTTTTCGCAATGCTTTTATTTAAAAATAGAAATTTAAACAAAATCGAGTTAAAGATATAAAATCATACAAATTTAAGGTTCATTTAAGGTTATTATCATGGGTCCGTGCATTGTCGGGCGGGTTCGTTCGGTTCCAGGTTAATTTTTGGGAATTTTTTTATGTTATTAGCGGCCGGCGTAGGCGCTGCCACAGACACCAGGGTCACAAGGCAGAGTTTCGTTCAGTTCAATGTGATTTTTTGTTATATATGATTATTTTTTTCGCGATGCTTTTATTTAAAAATAGAAATTCAAGCAAAATCGAGTTTAAGATATAAAATCATACAAATTTAAGGTTCATTTAAAGTTATTATCACAGGCCCGGACAACGTCGGGCAGGTCAGATAACATGAAGTCTTAGTATTTAATGAAATAGAAAATAAAAGATAGCAACTGTTTATTTGGAGTCAGTTTGACATCACATTGACAGTACTTTGTAGAAAGTGATGTTATATATAGTATTTCTATTTATAAGCATTTTTCCGAATTTCCTTTTTTTAAGTGAAATGTCGTAAATTATATTAGATGTTTTAACTTAAAATACATTTAAATAATGATGCGACGATTTTTGAAACATTGCGGTCAATACAGTGACCGTCGAATTCGACAGCCTTCAGCTAGTTCTTTATTATTTTAATTTTATTGTTTGACAACTAATATAATAGGTAGATGTCAAAAAATTAAATAAAATTTTTATTGTTTTGATAATTATGAATTTTTTACATTATTATATATATACCAGCAGGCTTTTTCCACTTCATTTATCATTATATATAAATGAATTATATAACAAAATCGTTCTTTTTTATATTGCTTTACAAACAAAAAATAAAAAGAAAATCCACTGTAGTTGCTCAAAACCTTGTATCAAATCCCTGCTGCAATCGGCAGTGTCTTCCTCACTTGCAAAATCTCAAGTAGGTGCCCTAATTGCCTGCAATAAAGCTTTACCCCTGGATTTCAATTGGGTGCTTATCAGATGACAGTTTCGAAATGGACAGAATAAAAAAAATCAAAGTAACCCTGATATATTTAAATCTCAATTACAAATGAACAACACTATACATACTATACATAATATTTACTCTAACGTTATATTTTTTTGGATTTATCTAGTTAACCATAAAATCAGGGTTGGCAGGTTTTTGACACGTGACAGTTTTTGACGGTTTAAACCATGGTTAAAACTGTCATGTCAAAAACCACCTTGTCAAAAACTGTCAAAAACCTATATTTATAATTTAATTGTCGTATGAAAAATAAGCTTAATAAAATATAGTTCATAAGGATTTTTTTTAAAGTAAATAGAACGATGTTCTTTGAAAAACACATTGTTACAACATTTTGATTAATATAAAAAACAAAACTTTAGGCTTTTAAAATTTTACTATGAATTATTTCTATGTTCATTCAAAATATGCTGTGATACTTTTATATATTATTATGAAATTTATTTATAACTATGCTTGATATAGCACATGTTAAACTTAGTTATGTGATACTTTAAAAATATAGTTGTTTTCAATAAGATATTATTTATCAGTATGTTTTAAAAGGTAAACATAATACCTATTAATGTTTTTGGAGAAACATTATTATAACATTTTGATTAATATAAAAACAAAACTTTAGGCTTCTAAAAATTTATGATTCACATATCATTGATAGATCATTTTGATTGACAAATCATTTTATTTGCAATACAACATTGTATAGTTCAATTTTTTTAGTATTGTGCTTTTAGTATTATGTATTTAACCAGTAAAATAAAAATGCACAGCCTAATATTTTGTATTTAAATATTTTATAGAAAAATATAACTTTTTTTTTTTTCCTTAATGACTGCTGATATTGCAAGTTTTTAAGAAAAAGTAATAATTCTGAATGTTAAAAAAGCTTGAATTGTGTCTGAAATTCATATAATTACCGTGAAACACGAGAAATATGAATGCTTTCTGGACATGTATAAATTGTAATAAATGTAATATTTACCCGTACAGATTTTTAAAAAAATTATTAGTCTAAGCTGTAAGGCCCACCAGCAGCCAAGTGGTACTACGCTCAAAGCTGGTAAACGTGAGGTGTAGGGTTTGATCCCAGGGCGCACTCTTTGGCCTAGCCATTCAGAGTTTTTCATGTTTTTCTCCGAAACTTGTATAAATACGGACTAGGACCCTGTAGACAGACCCACACGGAGGGCAATACCCCTTAGGCCTAAGATACTAGAGTAGTCAATCAGCCTTACTCCCAAAACACCGAACACCAATAGTCCAAGCTATAAACAGGTACAAATATTTATACAATCAATAATAATAATAAACAGATAAAAATTCATCAATAAATGATAAGTATAATAAATGTAGATTATAAATATAATTATTTTCAAATTCATATTAATTTACTGCCCACATATATAATGTTTTACTTAAAGAAAAAAAAAAAAAAAATCCAGTATTCCTGTGTTTTCATGTCTTATGTAAAAATTCATAAGTAACTTCAGAATTTTAGAATTTCATAAATATTAATATAAATAAACATAAACATACAAAATATAACTGTATGCATACTTTGTATATATTTCTTAGATTATAAACCAGTATATTTACCTAATTTTTTATAAATTATCTACAAATTGTTTTCAGATTTCTTAATTTATAAACAGCATAATATTTAGATATTCACTTGTATATGGCAAATATTACTAAATCCTATTTCTAACCAGATTTTTAGCTCATTTATAGATGTTGAATTTTGACAATACAGTTTTTTGACGGTATAGAGGTTTATGACAGGTTTTTGACGGTTTAAACCATGTTTAAACCTTTGTCATGTCAAAAACCACTTTTTGACATCAAAAACCCAACCCTGTATAAAATGACAACAATTTCATGCCAAATATAATAATACAATGGGGAGGAGGGGGAGTGGCACATTCATGTTGAATCAGGTGACTGTCTACACTGTGCTACAGTGTAGACAGTGCTACACTGTCCACACTCACACATTGCCATTTATATATGTAGTCATGTTCTTCAAAATATTTTGAAGAAACAGATTTCTCTGTAAGCTTTAATGGTACAACAGAGGCTTTACCTTAAAATATCTTCCTGAAATTAGGTATTTTTAAAAACATATTTAACTCTTATCAGAGCTTTGAGTGTTCCTGTTTTCCAAAAGTCTGAATAAAACACATATTACTTAATGGACTAATCCATTTCCATCTCTAGACCAGATGTGTTTACCTTTTTTAGCATATAATACACATTCAATCTATAATTTCTTTTGAGCCTAAGCATTTGATAAATACAAATACAAAGTAAAAGTTAAGAAGAAATAGATATCCAAGAAGCTTTAAAATAATATAAATATCAGTAATATAAACATCACCTACGGAGGTGTGAGCTAAGATACCAGAACCTAAAGATGAACATGGATTTGAATATTGTTGATTTCCACCTACAGAAGAGAACAAGGCTTGATTACAGTGTGGACAGCGAGTAGTATTAGGATTTGGTGGACTAAAAGCCTCTCGTACCCCTGGAAAACAAAAATATAAAAACTAAAAGATGAAAAAAAAAAGCATAAAAAAGTTTAAGACTCTGTATCACATGTAGTACTCTTTTTTAAACATTCAATCCATAATGGATAACATTCTTTCAACTTTACTTTAATCAAGGATAGTGTGCTTTTTGCAGAAATCCAATATCTAGAAGGCATTACTATAAACAGAAGTTTTGACCTTTCTATTATTGATACCATATTCTATTGAGCTATCACATAGAAAATTTCTTTTGTGAGTAAAACAAAATCAACTATCAGGATTACATACATAGCTCATATATAACCTTTTTGACACTTTATTACTTTTTTTTTTTTTTCCAACTCAGCTTATGAAACTACATTATATGTAAAACTTTATTGCGCAAATTTTTTAGTGTGCGACACTGCCACAATTATATTTTATATTAGTTTAATTCTTGAGTGTTTCCTTTCATTTAACTTGAGCAAGATTATTAAATTTACTTTTAAGCTTTTACAAATCTTTCTTTTTCCTTTTTTTTCTCTATCTTTTTCTCTTAACCTTTTACTGCAATATAACAACATATTTCATTTACTAGTTAGATATAGGTTGAATCACTTTGTTAATTGAATTGCAAAGAAATTCAGAGTTATTTAGAATGTATTTTCTTGATTTGTTAAGACTGCATTTATTGTCTTATAAATAACTAGCTCAATCTATATTTAAAACAACTTAAAAGCAAAAACGTTTCAAATAACTGTGCAGTTGTAGCAAAATGTACTTTTTTTTTTTTTTTCTTTTTGTTATGCAAACTGAGCTGTAAGGTAAAAATAAATAATGATCATAGATTTTGTTGAATTAAGTAAACAACTGCTCAATATTTTAATGAAAAAATCTTTTTATTTTTTAAAAAGTTACCAAACTTATAGAACCTTTTACTAGTCCTAATGGTAGAAAAAGACAGGTTTATTGCTAAAGGATTAAATCAAATCTCTTTGATCTATAAACATTTATTACACACAATTATGCGCCATTTACTTTTTTTTTTTTTTTTTTTTTCCCCGCTAGGAAGAGACAAAGAGTTGCTAGACAAATCTGGAAAAAAAATATTTCCAGAGTTTTCTTTCTCTTTTAAAAGTAAGATACAATATCACAATCACACAACATTAGAAGTTAACAAGTCAAGTGAACATACCTAAGATATTTAATAAAAAAGCACCACAAAACTGGCGTTGTAAAAATTATTACTTACAAACTTTGAATAAACACCATAAAATGCAATAAACTCGCAACAATTGTTTCGGGTCGTGTGTTTTTTTTTTTACCCGAAACAATTGTTGCGAGTTTATTGCATTTTATGGTGTTTATTTAATGTTTGTAAGTAATAATACCTAAGATATATTAATTTTATTAACTTAATGTAGTTGGGAGAGAATCTTTTTCTTTTGTTCATTACAAAGTACTAAAATTTAAATAAAGATTTTCTTTCACACTATAAAACTAGATAATTTAAAATTAAAAACTGAAATTTTATTATGATTATTTTTTTTTTAATTTCCTGAATTTTTCCCATTTTTGCTGTAAATTTTAAAATTCCCCGAGTTTCCTAGATTTTCCCCCAAATTCCAGCTACCGTAGCAACCCTGTAAATTCAATTTGCTTCATAAACTGCATAATTTATGCATTACATAACTTTTGCTAACCATATAAATGAATTTTACACAATTTAATTTTGTCGTAAGTTTGTAGTATTTATAAGTGGTATATGGATACAAAGGGATGGATCTGATACATAGTATTAATATATAATAACAGGAGACTTGGCGTTGGAATATTAAAACCCGAATAAACTACTACGCCAGAAACGCCAACGAATAAACTACTACGTCTGAATCTGAAACACCAATAATCAGAAAAACAATAAACGTCAGAAACGCCAAACTACGGCGTCAGAAATGCTTCTCCTGATTCAGAATCCTTTTTGCACTGAAGATGGTACGCTATAGGCTACCGAAACAGCTGTATGCATTTCCAATTTCTTTGGCATTTCTGACGTAGTAGTTTATTCAGGTTTTAATATTAATATATATAATGCATATTTTAATCACATTAGCAGTAGGATAGGTGCTCCAGTGATTGGCATGCTCCAGTAATTTGACATCTATCCCGAAATAATTAATAAATAAGAAAAATAATAAAATCAATATATTTTACATATAAGAATTTTAACATTTTATGTCAAACACTGGAGCATAGGGTGCTAATAGCTGGTAAAATGAATAACTAGCAGTGTCAAACACTGGAACATAGGAGGCCAATTACTGAAAAAATGAAAAACTGGCAATGTCAATTACTGGAACATTGAGTGGGTGTAAAAAATTCATTAAAAAAAGTAATTGTTATCAAATGTATACATTTTAACATATATGTGGTTCTGAATGTCTTTCATGCCATATGTATTAACTTAAGATTTCTAAAAATATTTTCTGATGACTAGAACATTAAAAACATCAGAGGTTGCTCTAAAAGTGTCAATCACTGGTGCACTTACCCTACAACAAAAATTTACTTATTTCTAAAATAGTTAATGCAGGTATATGTAATTAAAAGAAAAGCAAATAACCTGGACTTAGGGGCCTTGATGAACCTGGAGAAGGATTATGAGGAATAGGACTGGATGCAGCTCTTGGACGAGAATGTAATGCAGACATTTCATTAAAGTACCTAATGCAAGACAATCAAGTATTTCATAATACATATAATAAAAAATATAAATGCTTAAAACAACTGGAAACCACGATTAAAATCTATCTTCTACAGATTTTAATAGTTTCATCCACAATGGCTATTTATTTTCTTACAAATACAATAATTTTCCCATAATTTACGAATGTTGCATGATTTTACTGCAGGTGCATAAGCAAGTATAACTCTATCACATAATATGGTAAAGTATTTCATCCTATTTTTTTTCAGATTGCAAGTGACAACATTTTTATTGCAGATTGGAAGCAATAGCCATTATGGGTTAAATAAAATTTAACAATAAAAAAATGTGAATTTAAAAATCTGGAATTAATTGTATTACATTATATTTATTATTTTATTTGTTTGTATAGTATAATGACAATTATTTACTTATATAATAGAGGATTTTATGGATAACAATCAAGTGAATATTGTGGATTTTTTCATATTTTTAATAAAACTATTCCTGGATATCTCTATTTTTGGTGATTGTGAATAATTCTGGCATTTGAACATTTGTTTTCTGGCATTCTTCAATGACTGTAACAGTATACATCAGTACCCTTCATCAGGCAAATAAAATAGGCATGAGTGAAGCAAACAAAGCGGCAGCACACTTTTTTATAACACTGTACATATTTGCACATTTAAAATTTGTTTCCCCTTGTAAATGCAAATTTTATATATTTTATGGATTACTAATACTTCTTGTGATACCAGACTTAGTCTGGCATTTCTGGATAACAAACAAATTTAGTTTTGCTGCAGATAAAGAAAATTCTATCTAGGAGTACAAGTTAGATTTAAAAAGCTAACTAATTATTGACAGAACTTTGGTAAAACAACTCTAATAATTTTTAATTTCCAAGAAGGCTAAAAGTAATGTGTATGCATGTACACAAATCGCTATAAAATGAAAGGACATTTTTAAAAGGAAAATGTCCTTTCATTTGTGAAAGTGTCACAAATGTACACATTTGTGAGTGAAAAAAATGTACAAAAAAGTGATCTTTTTTAAAAGAAAAATGTAAACTTTTGCATAAAATATCTTCTATTTTAAAGAAAATACAAACCTTTCTTCTTCCATTTCAAGACTAGACTCACTTTCTGATAAATGACGACATAAAGCTTCACGCCTTTCAACTTCCATTTGAAGTTTTCTCTGAAGACGAATATTTTCTTCACGGCAGTGCCTCTCTTCCATGGCAAACTGAGCCATTTTTTCTGAATCTAAAGCAACATACACAAAAAAGGGCATTTTTATTAAAATTTAATAAATATAAGATCATGGGAATTAAGATTAAAAGAAAAAAAAAATAGGGGTTTGATAGGGTTATAAATAAGAGAATTTTACATTGATTTTTTGTGCATAGTTCATCACTTAAAATTATTATTTGTGTGACTGAATGCAAAACTCATTCCCATTTATTTATTTATTTATTTATTTTTTTGAGGTATTTTTCCAAGCCAAGAACTACCATTAAGCTGCTTTGAAATTAAGAAGTGAAATGGCGAGCTGAAGTATCACATGGTTAATGAGCTGTCCCAATTGGCTCAAAGAGCCAGAAAAAAATAGACAGCAGTGAATCTTAAAGCTTTCTGGATTTTTCTTACACATTTTATTTAAATGGACATTATATAATTTGTTAACAATTTTAAGAGAAGAAAAATGAAAGAGGTTTTCGAACTATGAGAAATTAAGTTAAAAGTATTGAAAGATTGTGTTGAAGAACAAACATAAGTATAATAGAAAATTAATAACAGGAGACTTGGCGTTGGAATATTAAAACCCGAATAAACTATGTCAGAAATGCCAAAGAAAAATATTGGAAATGCATACAGCTGTTTCGGTAGCTTTAAGCGTACCATCTTCAGTGCAAAAAGGCAAAAGGTGCCTTTTTGCACTGAAGATGGTATGCTTAAGGCTACTGAAACAGCTGTATGCATTTCCAATATTTTTCTTTGGCGTTTCTGATGTAGTAGTTTATTCGGGTTTTAATGATAGAAATTTTTTTTAGAATATAGATTTAATATAGAATCAATTAGGAGTGTTACAATGCTAATTTGACATAATTTGAAGGGAAGGGAGGGGGGCAAAACAACTTTATTTTATAAAACATAGGCTTACAAAAAACTAACATATAGGTTATATAGCATTTTATTTGTACCTCTTACATATTATTCTTTTGTATTATATATTATGTATTGCATAAAAAAAAACCTCTCCATTTTCTATTTAAAGAATAGAAGGCAATTTTTTTTCTCTAACTGATTACATTCAGTGTGGCAAGTATTAGAACTTTTCCGAATTCCCTGACTGTTTTCTCAGACTTATGCTGTTTATTTCTCAGGAAAATCGTATCATCAGCAAGCAATTTAGTGATTTATAATAATGAACTTTCAAATATGGCTTATTTCTACTACTGGGTGTTTGAGTTAATTCGTAGCGTTTTCTAATAGATGGCGTGACAAGTGGCATTTTCCAATAGATGGCTTGACTAGTATTCCCCGTAAACCTACTATCATTGAGCATCGTTATTAGTATGTCATTTGGTTTAAGCGTAAATAACATAATTTTTTACTTCATCGAATATATCTAACTTTGTGCCGGATAAAGTGTTTTTGCGGGGAGTTCTACTTCATTACTTTAACATAAAGAAAAGCGCTGCAAAAAGTCATCGAATTTTAGTGGCAGTTTATGGAGAGCATGCACTAGTTGAACAAACGTGTTGGAAATGGTTTGCTCGATTTAAAAGTGGCGATTTTGAGCTGGAAGACAAGGAACGACCTGGGCAGACGAAAAAATTCGAAGATGAAGAATTGAAGTCATTGCTCGATGAAGATCCATGCCAAACGCTTCAAGATTTAGCTGAATCATTAAGAGTTGACTTTTCAACAGTCAGCAAATGCCTGAAAGCCATGGGAATGATCCAAAAGCAGGGAAATTGGGTCCCATATGAACTGAAACCTAGAGGCGTGCTCGTTTGCAAGTTGCAAAACCAGTCAAAACCTACATCGAAACGACCAAATGGAAGGTCCTACCTCACCTGCCGTATTCTTCAGACATTGCTCCATCTGATTACCACTTGCAGAGCTGCCAACCTAATCCGGCAATTTGTTCCCTAACAGCACATCTTCTCCAAATGACATCCTAATGATGTCATATGGATAAAATGAAGTCTATGGACCCAAAGATATCCAATGGATATCTCTGGAATGTAATGTGGACAACTGTGTTGTTAGGGTTAGTGCCGCCCTTTTTCTCACACCACCTTATTTTTCGAGTAATTCTCTTCAAATATGGTTACGATGAATTAAGAAAACAAATACTCTAAAAATTAAGTGGTGTAGAAAAAGGGGCGGTACTAACAATTTGCCGGATTATGTTGGCAGCTCTGCACTTGTTTCGATCGATGAGCCATGGCCTGTGTGAGGAACACTTCACTTCTTATGAAGATTGTGAAAAATGGGTTGATTCTTGTATTGCCTCTAAAGACGATTTGTTCTTCTGACGTGGAATCCGTATGCTGCCAGAAAGATGGAAAAAAGTAATGTCTAGTGATGGTCAATACTTTGAATAATCTATTTGTAATTATTTTTGCACAATAAAGCCTCAATTTTCGAAAAAAAAAAAAAAAAAAAAAACGCTACGAATTAATTCAAACACCCAATAATTTTTTCAAAATTCCATGACTTTTCCATGATTTAGTAACTTTCCCTAACCAGTGACCACCCTGATATTATTAAATCATAAAATAATACTCACGCTCTTGTTGAGCATTCAATAATTGAGTTTTAAGCTTGGCTACTTCATTTCTAAGATGCTGTACATGCATTGTCAAATTAGCAGCAAGATCGCCATTATTAATATCCCTAGGAGAAGGAGGTGCAGAAACTGGTTGGTCCAATTTTTCTTGGAGCATTCTGTGAAAAACAAAAATCAATTTTTTAACACTATTTTAAAATCAATATTTTTTTAATAGTAGTAAATTAATCAAAATCTTGTGAGAATATCTATGTAAATTACATGTATAACAGTACTAACAAAAATGAACTCTAGCAAATACAAACTTATTAAAAATGGTTGAATAAATAAACGACGGATAAATAGATTTATTTTTACATGATACATTACAGCATTTACTTTTACAGGAGCAATAGTTTGTCAAATGATATAGTAGAGTAGACAGTGAGTAGAATTCTTAAATATTATGTGATAAAAGGGTACCCATCTTTTGTCTGGAAATACTATTCTTGAGGAATTCATAAAAAAATACCATTTTCAGTCTTTTCCTATATTTGATACAAAATGCTGATAAGGGATGAAACTAATAAATACTAATATAGTAATTTAAAAACAAAGTAAAGAAGAAATTGTGAAAAGTACTTGAGAGAATGTCTAGAAAACTGAGGGAAGAGAAAGAGGGACTAGATTTTTTTTTTTTTTTATAATATCCTATTGCTTATTATAATGTAATTTCTATCAATTAAAAATAAAACACTAAACATATTTTAGTTTTGTTTTGACTTTCAGGCATTCAGTTTTTCAATACATTTATTAAGAATTGTAAATACTTTAATAATGCAAAATTATTACTTAATAAGTTTTACAATTCACAGTTAAAAATTTTGTTCAGAGCAAAAATGTCCTGAAAAGGAAAAGGACCTGGGATTTAAGGCTTAAAATACCAATGCTTTACTAATCACTTATTCCATAAAATATTCAACTGACATATTTTGCACAAGGTTGGAGTATGTAGGTTGGGCATTGTTCAGGATAGCTCAGTGGTAGAGCATCAGCACATTAAGCCATAGTGAAATATCTATTTCTCAAAATTGATACTATTAAATGAAATACATCAAAATATAAAGTTAACAAGAGTGAAAAATAAATAAAATATGCTATGCACACACACATTTTTTTCATCTTAATACCTGCACAATCAACATACCGTTTTTCAGCTTCCAATTTGTCCATCCTTTTCCAAAGCCTATTAACTAATGCTTCTTGCTCTTGTTCAAGTGTATTTTCAAGCTCTACTTTTTCTCGACGTAACTGTTCTAAATTGCTTTGTTTACCATGCGTTTCTGCTTCTAGTTTTTCAATTTTTCTCATTAATTTGTTAACAAGAGCTTCTTGTTCTTGCTCTAAAGTTTGTTCTAATTGAACTTTCTCCTGCCTGAGCTAAAATAAAAATATAAAAAAGTTACGCAAATGGATGGGGGATAAAAAAAAGCACATTTTATTTTAAAACTGAGTTACAAAGAGGTGGATTATTAGATTAATTTTTAACTGTTGAAAGCTGAAATGGCAGACCCTATTTAGCCAGTCGTCCATATTTCAATCTTATTTTATTGCTAAATCATACCAATTTTCATGTTCTTTACCCCCCCCCTCCCCAATCCTACTTAGAAAAAAAAAAAAAAGCAAAATACTCTAGTAGACACGCACATTTCTTATACATAACTTTTTAAAAAATTTCATTATTTCAAATTAGAAAAAAGTAGTTCAAAGATGAACCTATTTTGAGCTACTGCTTCAGGAAAAAATAACCTTTTGTGTTAATCAACTAGTATGTTGTGGCCACCACGAGACTTTCTTCTATATTTTCCTATACAAATTCACTCAGTAACAATAATTAAAAAAAAAAAAAAAAAAGTGGGACTTTGACAAAATTTTGGGTAAAATGTGAAAATTATTCTAAGTTTGTCAAAACACGGAAACCGTGGGACTTTGACAAAATTGGGGGAAAAATGCAAAAATTTGTTTAAGTTTGTCAGCACACGGAAACCGTGGGAGTTTGATAGAATTAAGGGGAGAGAGAGAAAAAAAAAAAAAAAGTGGGACTTTGACAAAATTTTGGGTAAAATGTGAAAATTTGTTAAAGTTTGTCAAAACACGGAAACCGTAGGACTTTGACAAAATTAGGGGAAAAATGCAAAAATATGTTAAAGTTTGTCAAGACACGGAAACCGTAGGACTTTGACAAAATTAGGAGAAAAAAAGCAAAAATTAGTTCAAGTTTGTCAGAACATGGAAACCGTGGGAGTTTGATAAAATTAAGGGGAGAGAAAAAAAAAAAAAAAAAAAAAAAAGGAAGATCTTTTTTCTAAGTTTTTTTTTGTAAAAAGTAAAAAAAAAAATCGATAACTTTGTTTTAAATTATCACAGATTTATAGTTCAACCATTCGTTTTAAAGGTACTGACGAGACCTTTCGAAAGATACCCATCTTGAAAATTTTTGCCCTATATCACCATGTTAAAAATTTAGAAAAAGCAGGATGGCAACGCAACCTGTAAGACGATTTTTACCAAAAGTTGATAGGCACTAATTTATGTCAAGGTGCAACTACATACCAATTTGTATGAAATTCTGTGCAATAGTTCCAGAGATACAGTTGCCACAAAATTTTGTCACACACACACACACAGACAGACAGACAGACATTTTCTAAAAATGGTAAAATCGTGTTCTACAGCTCTCAAAACGTGTAAATCCATCAAAAACCCGAAATCAAAAATTTTTACGAATCCAATACTTTCTTCTATTGAAGATAGAAGAAAAAAACTAGTATGTTATGGCCACCATAAAATTTTTCATATATATATATAAATAATAATGTCACCAAATGGCTAACATGCTGAAAAATTTAATCATGGCTTTTAACAATAAAGATTTTATATATGCAGTTTAATGCAATTTTAACCCTAACAGATGCTGAGATGTAGCCATATGGAAAATCACAGAAGGTGAATAGTGTGCCATCTGTCACCTGATATGCACTTAAAGGCTATAGAAGCTGACATATAGCTTTCCCGAATATGACAGGGTTTAACCTTACTGCTGACTTTGGGTCTATTTTGACTCAGTATCAACATACAGGAAAATTTGTATTTTATGCAGAATACTTTCCATAAACAATAGGAATTGTTACATAAATTTCAGTCAAAAGATATCTGCAGTGGCTTAAGTGCAATGCACCTTCAGTTTTAATAAATTATTTCAAACACTTAGCATTTTACAAGAAATTAATGTATATCAGCCAACTGGTAGTACTTATGTTCCACTAAAATGGTTAAGTTTTTTCTGCTTGCAGGAAGGTTACATCTCAGATTCTGTAGCATATCTGGCTCAATATCATCTGCAAGGTAACACTACTATTCTGTATATTCCACCATTTAGATAGAGCCCCATAGCAGAAAATGCGAGACGTGCGACGTGCGTCGCAGATTTTTTTTTAGTCTGCAGATTATTTCCAAATCAGCATTATGCAGAAATTCCCAAATCTCTCGATTTTGGTAGGAAATATGGCTATTTTCAATCTTTTTGCATCCACAGCATAATTGTCAATATTCATTTTAAACACGCTTTATTAAATTCTAGAACATATAAAGAGGTAGAACTGTTTAATATCTCTCACTCAAGTAATTTTTTGTGACCCCCCCCCCCTTACACCTATTAAAGATCAGCGATCACACAGATCACGGAATCTTTGCGATTTCAACATTTTTCCCCATCGGCAACATAAATTTCAGGATTCTTTTTAAACTTACTTAATTAGATTCCAGAACCTATAAAGAAGTAGAATTGTTCAATATCTCACTCCTATTTGTTTTAGTCCCCCCTCCCCCCCAAATAACAATCAGTGATCCAACGTTCCACAAAAGTGTTGTAATTCTTAATCTTCTTTCATCCGCAGCATAAATGTCAGTATTCATTAAAAACACGCTTCATTATATTCTAGAACCTATGAAAAGGAAAATTGTTCAATATCTCTCACTCGTGTGATTTTTTGTGACCCCCCTCTCCACCCCCTTGCGAAATTCTTGGGATTTCAAATCTTTCTCCATCCGCAACATAAATCTCAATGTTCTTTTTAAACTTATTTACTTAGATTGCAGAACATATATAAAAAAAAAAAAAAAGTAGAATTGTTCAATATCTCTCACTCGTATATTTGTTTTACTCCCCCCCCCCCCCCCCCACTCCACACTACGCTAATGACTGTGATTTTCAACCGTTTTCCATCCACAGCATAAATGTCAATTTCATTTTAAACTTACTTTATTAGATTCTAGAATGAATAAAGAAGTAGAATTGTTCAATATTTCTCATTCATATAATATTTTAGTGCCCTACCCCTCCTCCCCATTACCATTTAGAACCGATCGGTAATGAAACTGCCTGCAGAAGTGTTGTGATTCTCAATCTTTCTCTGTATGCAGCCTAACTGTCAATATTCTGTTTAAACTTGTTTCATTAAATTGCAGAACCTGTTTAGAGGTAGAATTGTTCAATATCACTCACTACTCATGTAATTTTTCTTGTTGCTTCTTTGAATATATACAAGATTTTGTATCAATTTCAAAGTTTGAGGATCTTGACACCTTTTTGTTTGAATACCAGTGTTTTTGTAAATGAATCGCTAGCACTATAGAAGAAGAAGTGGATCTGAAAGGATCACAGGTTTGTCAAAGAAAATACCTGTTTGCTTATTAAGTTACTTAAATTTGCAGTTTCAATTCCAGTATCGGAAGATTTCTGTAAAAGTTGGGGCTCAGACATTTAGATGGTGAGCAAAATGCAATTAAGATGTAGAGATGGCAATGACAAACAAGCTGTAATTGTTGATAAAAGAAAGTGTATATGTCTTAATATACGTCCATCTGGTTACACAGGAACCAGAAAATTTTAGAAAGCTGCATTAATTTCAATGTTTAGATTTTCTTACTGCAAGTATTTTACTAGAGTCAGTACGACAAAGTCATAAACAAAGATAGTTTTTATACAAAATGAAGGATAATGTGTCTAATGCCAATTCTTTACTAGCTCTGTGTAATCGAAATTTTATAACTACAATGCTTTGACACATCTAGCAGATTAATAACATTAGATAAATGCAAACTTGTGATAGAAATATGCTTACTGAAAATCTAGTAATTTTTTTTTTTTCTGTAACTTATTGTGAAATTATGCTGCAGATTATTTTTTAATGCCCAAATAGTTGTCGCAGATTGGCAGAAAAATTTCTGCTACTGGGAGATAGAGAATATATCTCAGCTTATATTGAACATTGCTCTCTGGCAAAAAGTATCTCTTGCTTTGTTATAATAATATATAAAAAATAAACTAATCTTGAGCATTTTGGATGTTTACCATCCAGAAGGTGGCACTACAATTCAACATGTTCCACTATTTAGTTTAGATAGAGGCTATATCTCAGCTACTACTGAACATCACAGCCTTGGCACTGAACATCACAGCCTTGAACATCACAGCCTTGTATATCTCCCTTTGTTATCTATAATAATAAAAGAAGATGTTTGTCTGTCTGTCTGTCTGTGCATCTATACGTTCAGCCCCTACTGAACGCAGAAGTATAAAATTCGACATACGGGTGCTCAGAAGCCTTCCCGAGTTGATGGTGAAAACAGAATTTAAAAATTTTAATTAGTTCCGGAGATATTAATTAAAATGTAAAAAGCGATCTCAATTACTCAGAATTCACCGCGATTGCATAAAAATAAATATTTTAAAATCAGAAAAAGTGGAAAATAAATTAGAAATATTAGTTCGATCGTTACAAATTTGGTACCAAATGAAAGGGGATTGTTTTCCGAATCTGAGAGTGGAAGTGGCTTATCTCTACAGCAATTAGATTTTTTAAAATTAACTAAAGTATGAAATTTAGTTGGCAACAGGCAGACGATTTTCTAAGCTGTCTCGATCGGAAACAAAACACATGCGAGACAACTGTCTGTGATGAAAACGGAAATGGTTGTAATCAATTAAGATATCATGTGTTTTATACTGGGGGGAAAAATTGCAATTTTCAAACTTTTCGTTATTTTCATTTACCTTACATTTGAATGAATAATCGGCTTAGACAGCATATCATAAAGCTACTGTTCAATTTTCATGAAAATATATGAATAAATAAAAAAATGATATATTTATTGGAATAAGATTAAGTTTTCTTTTTCAGAGATATGCCGTTGAAATTTCGTAGTAATTGGTTTTAATGCCCGATAATTCGATTGTGAGTATTTTTGAAAGAGTACGATTATTAGGGAGGGCTTAAGGGAGGGGGAAAAGGGGCAAAAAAAAAAAAGAGTTACAGCGTTTGAAATTGGTTGGTATATTTAGATTTTAAGGCAAGGTAAATCAATTGCAGATATTTTCGAGTGTAAAATTATTATTATCGACGGAAAGGAGGGGGGGGAGAGAGCGAAAAGGCAAAGATGTAGAAAAGGAACAGGAGTTTCGGAGAAAACCACGGAACACCCAGAACACCTTTATTCTTTAATATTTTGCAGAGTTTCGAATTCCAATTTCTGCTCACATATCGTACTAAGGATTTTTAACGTTATATAGCCCGGAATTATGCAATTTTCGGAGAAAACCATGGATAAGTTGGACAAAAATCTTTTTATAAAAATGTCTATATTAGCTTTGTATCTCAGCTTCTAATTAACATAATTTCATAAGTAATACATCATTTAAAAAGTTATTTGAATTACAATTGATGAGTATGTGTTGCAAATCTCTGTCGCCAGAGGGCGCTTTGATATTTTAATAATTCAATATCTAGAATTCTACTTATAACACATCATTTGAAATATTACGGACTTTTAAACTGGTGTAAGCCGTTAAATTCCGTACGGGAGTTTCAGAGAAAACCACAGAATAGCCAGAACACCTTTATTACAATATCTCAAATTCTAATTATGATGCAGGCTTTCGAATTCCGATACTCCGTTCACATTTCGTATTAAGGATTTTTAACATGCAAGTTTCAAAGAAAAAAAAAAAAAAACGAAAAAATCAGATTTAAATTTTGTTATAACAATGTTTATATTACCTTTGTATCTCAGCATCTAATTCTCATAATTTCATAGGTAAAATACCATTTTAAGCCTTTTAAACTGAAATTAAGGAGTACATATTGCAAATCTCTGTCGCCAGAGGGCGCTTTGTCATTTTAATAATTCAATATCTCCAATTCTGATTATCAGTAAATTACTTATAGGGAGAAGATTGGAAGACCGTAGGCCCCACCGGGTTACGTTAGTCGCCACAGGGCGAAAATTTGCTACAGTTAAAAATTTCAAATATATTTGTGGTATGAGCGTGGAAGCTGTTGTAAGTTCTAAAACGGGGATAAGGCGCCGCAGGCGCGATCGAGTTGGACTTTGCTGAAGTCAGAATTTTGAAAGATCGTAACACGGTGAGCCAACAGGCTGTTTCAGATATTGAAACGGGAAGAGGGCGCCGTAGGCGCTACCGAGTGGTAATTTACTGCGATTAAATTTTTCAATAAAGTTATTTTCACTATATGTCAATGAGCTGTTGAAGGACCTGAAATGGGAAAAAGGCGCTGCAGGCGCCACCAAGCGGGAGTTTCGTAAAGTCGAACTTTTCAAGGATCGCGGACCAGCTGGTCACCGAAGGCGGCTAGTTATAAAATAAAAAATAAATTAACCACATGTAATTTTATTTTAAGACAAAAAAGATTTTATACAAAACAGTTTAAACTTTTACACTCAAAATAGCTTGTTTTTTAACTAAGTTCAGAAAAGAAAAATAGAAAAAATAAATATATATATTATTTTTCCTTTAAAAGAAATTTTTCTCTCTTTATATAAAGAGAGGAAATAAAAATGAATTTAAATATTATATGTTTATTAAAGCAGAAAACATGGAATATAATTAAAGAAAAGCTTTCATTACACAAAGGAATTTTTAAAAAGTTTACTTCAATAACAATTATACAAACCTGATTTAGTTTTCTAGACAAATCATTGGTAAGACATTCCTCCTCTTGCTCATAGTTTAAAGCTAACGTTTCTTTCTCTTTTTTTAAAGTCTTGATTTGCTTTAACAGAGTATTACTAATAAATTCTTCTTCCTGTTCTGCTTTTGCTTGCTACATAGAAAAACAATTTTTTTTTAGAAATAGACTGAGACACTAAGATTATTATTAAGAGGATACTTGGCATTTGCCACTAAATAAACACAGACAAGATTATCAACATCTTAAACAGTAAAGGAAATAATATAACAGCAGACAGCTCTTTTGGTAGCATTTAGCATACTGTCATCAGTGCATAAAGAAACAAAAATGAAAGTGCTTCTATAAGAAAAGAATCAAATTTTATGATTGCTTAATCAACCAACAGAATTAGGCGGAAGGTGAAGGACTTCTTCAAATATCAAGACAATAGTGACGGATGTTACATGGGTATGACAAAAAGGAAAATTAATACGAGTATAAAAGAACATATTAACAATATTAAATTTGGAAAGTACAATACAGCCTTAGCACAAACCTATAAAAATGAAAATATTAAAATAGATTTTGAAAATGTAGAAAAAATTGCTAATTATAACAATCACAGTTATGCTCTCTTTTGCGAAACCATTGAAATAATTGACCAATCTGGTGCATGCAACCTGGATGAATCAATGGCAGGTATTGATCCAACCTGGCGCCACCTCCTGGAGGAGTGAAGAGGATCCAGTAGCCCAAAGACAAATTTCACAGACTCAAGATAGCACAGAGTAACTGGTGCTGAAGACGAGGGGAGGGGGGTCCCCTAAAAGAAAGTACTCCACCGTTAAGTTACATCAATAAAGCTGAAGTAAGGTTTTTGTTTTTTCTTTAAATGAAAAATTATAAGTTTAAATTTGATACTGCTAAAAGAATTTGCAGGCCTAAACCTACACTTGAACTCTATTTCTTTGAAGCTTTTTACATTTATAAGAATTTTAAAAACATTATTAGTTGTAATTTGGCTGAACCCCCTTTGTCTAATTGTTGGAAATTTTACATTCATTCTATACTTTAATTTTTTTTTCTACATTTTTCACGATTAATGTTTCTAAAATTTTAATGGCTAAATCTCCACTTTCTGCCTAATTCTATTGGTTGATTTAACAGTTGTAAAACTCAAATTACTTTCTCATAAATAGGAGTATTTTGTTTTTCATACACTGATGATGGTATACTATATGCTATAGAAACAATTCTTAGCTATTTTATTACTTCCTTTAAGATTCACAATACTAAATTAAAAAACTGGTGTACAATCAATATTTAAACTTAAAAACTTCCTCACACACGATAAAATTAATGAAAGCATTCCTGGTTTTGAAATGATTTGAAACCGGTAGTGCTTTTATTAATTTTATTGGTATGTGAAGATGTTTTAAAGTTTAAATACAAGACTAAGATTATTTATTAAACATAATATCGTTAGAAAAATAACGCAATACAAATAAAGTACAAAAGATAATATATAGTTATTTTATAAAATATAGAACAGATTTTGATACAAAGATTTAAAAAATATTTTGCTCCAAACCTGAAATTAAAATTTTCTTAATAGTTGCTACTAAAAAGAATTTCATTTACACTAAAACTTAAATCAATGTAACATTTAAAATGAGATAATGAATACAAAAATTTTAAAACTTTAAAAATACATTTTAGTTAAAAACATTAAAATACACGACAGACATTTCAGCTAGAACACTAGCCCTCCTCAGTGTCAAACATACAAGCACAGCATTTACAAAAAAATTTTTAAGTGTGAATTTTTGTAAATGTTGTGTTAAGAAAAATCCTTTACTTCTTTTTCTCAAAGCCTTTTTGATTGGGCACCTGATCTTCCTTAAGAAAAAGAAAATGGTTTCTCTATCAGAATGACAAATCAAACAATAAATAGTAGGACACACACACATGCATGTATATATATATATATATATATATATACAGTGGAGCACCTTTTATACGTTTCTCATTTATACGTTTTTCTCATTTATACGTTTTTCAACTTCGGTCCCAAATCATTCCATTGAATTCTAATGTTAAAATATTTCGTTTATACGACACAAGTAAATTCTTAATTTCACTTATACGTTTTTTTTTTCTTTCCTTGTAGAATCCCAAGTTTGAGTTTCATTTCAGGATTTAAAAAAAAAAAAAAAAAATGAATGCTTTTTATGTTTTATTCTTATCTTTTCTAATTAGAACTATGGTAACAAAGTGTGACCTGCATCGATAGCCTGGGGGAAGAGGGGTGTTTTATAGAGATTTTCAGAGATAAGCAGTTGGCGACTGGCTTGAATGGTAGGTATACAGTAACCAGTGACCACTTGGAAGACCTCCCAATTTTTCTTTTCATTGATTCCAGGAATAGGGTATGAAAGGGAAAAAAAAAAAAAAACTTTATAAGCATTTTGTAAACTTGAAGATTTATTACTCACTTCCATAGGGCGACTTGGGAAGATTTTCTTATTTCTTATCGTGTTTATTTGACATTACGATTGGAGAAACAAGTTTTTTCTTTCTTTCCTTCCTTTTAATCGTTTGCAAAAATGTCATCTTCGTTTAGAGAACAAAAGGCTTTGTCTTTAAATCTTGAAATTTTTTTCTGAATTTATATATTTTTAATTATCATTTAATTTTTATTCTACCTTTCAAAAATATTTTAAATTTAATTAAAAATATATCTCATTCGAATAAATGTAAAGGAAATCATGAAAATTGATTAGAATTTTATTAATAATATGACACTTTATTGTGTATTAATGTTAAAACGAATTTTCAGTTGTACGTTTTTTTCAGTTATGCGTTTTTTAGGAACGGTCCCTTGAAAAACGTATAAACGGTGCTCCACTGTATATATATATATATATATACAGGGATTAATTCAGCTTTTTAAAAATGGTACCCCATTTGTGAATTTATAAAATAATTTGTGAAAACATCAAGTAAGTTTGTGAAAATTAATGATACTTCAGAACAATTAACTAAAATACGTAAAGCAGTTTTTTTTTTTTTTTTTTTAAATACATTTAAAAAATAAAATGAAACAGTTGTAAAAATAAATATATATATGGGCGAGTTAAGTTGTTTCTTATATGTAAGATAAGTAGGTGTTTACTTAGATATTTATCATTGTCTCCAGTAAATATTCAAATTGAGGGTATTTTTCTGTGTTCGATGCAGTGAAGCTTATAAAATATTTTAGTGTGCAGTTATATTGCTGAGAATTGACTTTGTGAAGGTACTTCTTTGCTGAAAGTTGAATTTGTGAAGGTACCTCATTGCTAAAAATTGACTTTGTGAAAGTGCCTCAATGCGGCACTAAATTTGTTCTGGATTAACCTCTGATCTATATATATACATATATGTAATAAACTGGGGATCCGTCACAGTTTCTGTAGGCATAAATTAGCAGTCAGGTCTTCAGAAACACTAGTAATCTTGCGATGTGTAACTTTATCGTAATCCCAAATCATGATTGGAGGTAGCAGAAGGCAATGAATAGTTCATATTTGGATAATGGGCTGAATAACTTCCTCCTACGGTCCCTGACCGCAGGTCTAGAAAAAGGCTGTGGCTTCCCGTTAGGGATTGGGACTAACTCGCCATTACATAGTTTCAGATCTGGTGGCCTCTTAAACTCTGTTAGATTATGTGTAGCACAGGATAGCTAAGGGAGAGCGTTAATTTTTGGCGTGTTTCATCTTTTATAGTAATAATTTTGGCCTAGTTCCAATCTGGCCAATCCAATCTCCTCCCTTATTTCTTTATTGGTTACATTATTTAATGGCACGATGCTTCTTTGTGTCCTACTGGCCAATAATTTCGCACGACCTAGACAAATCAACGTCCATAATCGCCAAGTCATAAACAACAATATTTATAGCTTTGCTTTGCATCTGACATAAGTAATTAAACCCTAATTTTCATCAATTATTACCCAATTACAGTCATAAATCTTAAACCTCATCTATAAACATCATTAAACTTATTTACGGAATATTTCAAGCATCAAAATGCTCATTCATTTTAAATTATTAACTTGTTTATTCATTTTCGAATGATCGTAATTATGAATTTTGGATTTTTATTTTCTACGCTTTTAGGCCTGCCACACACCAAAGAGGCCAGCGACAGTGGCATAGGCGATACGTCTCTTGAATTGGAGACGCGGCGCAAGCGGCTCGAGTTTCACACTCACACCGAAGCGACAGACACATCCTGCGAAAGAAGCGTGTTTGATCACGTGTGCTTGTTGACTTTTGAGATTTCAGGTTTTATTTATTATAATATAAGGAGATTATAATTTCTAAATCTATTATAATTTCAAGTAAAACAGAAAAAAAAAAAAAAAAAATTAAGATAAGAGTAATTAAGGAGAAAATAATTATTAAATTTAAAATTAGCTTTTATTTATTTTTGTTAAATTAATCAAATATTATATTCTAACTAAAAACACTTAATTTTTCTTTGTGATTTAAGGGAAAGTAATTTTCATATTTTTGTGGGGGAAAGGGGGGGGGGTTAATGTTTTATTTAAATTTATAATTAACATTTGATAAACATCTTCTAATAGAAAAAGCTGATCGTTTGCTTTGATTGTGTTACTATTGTTGTGTAAAAATGAATAGTCTATTAAATTATTAAAAAAATTTATTTCAACCTGAAAAAAAAAAAAAAAAACTTTATTATTAAATAAATAAATAATTTAAATAATTTTTATATTGCACTTTTATTTATATTTTATTTATTCAATTTATTTATTTTTATTTATATATATATATATATATATTATTTATATTCATTTAAATGAATGAATAAAATAAAAGTTAATTTTTCTTATTTAAAAAAATGTTTAATTTTTTAAAATAAAAATAAAAGAATAATTTAAGAGGAAATAATTATTAAATTTAAAAACTAATTTTTCGTTGTTGAATTATTAAAGTATTTTAACTTAAAAAATATTATTATTTTACTTTATCATTTAAATAAATGAATAATTTAGGGGAAAATTTTTATATTTCATTTATTTATTCCTTTATTTTGTTAATGTTTTATTTAAATTTTTATTTAATGTTTTATATCCTGTTTCTAGCAGAAAACAAAGCTTGTCTGCAGTAATTAAGTTATTATTGATATGCAAACAAATACTCTATAAAATTATTACTATTATTATTTTTTTTTTTTTTTTCCAGCTAAAAAAAGTGTTTTTATTTATTTATTTTTTTTTTCTTTATAATTTAAATAAATGAATAATTTAAGAAAAATAATTTTACATTGCACCTTATATTTTTTTTCTTTATTGTTAAATTTAAATTAATAGTTTCCAGTTGAAAACGTTGCTTTTAAATCTGAACAGTTTTTAATAAAAAATTGCAAAATGATGCAAAATCCCAACAATTTCCAAGATGTTATTAACATTGTACTAAATTCCTATATTTGATCTTCTCCCCTTTAAATGAATAATTTTTCTCTATTTTTCTCTATTTTACCTTTTTATTGTTTTTCTATAGAATATATCTATTTAAAAAAAAAAAAAAGTAGAATTTAATCGTTATACTTTTCCTTAAAATATTTTTCTACTAAAAAAAAAAAAAAATTCTCCGGCGAGGGTCGAACCGAGTACCATTGTAACACGAGTTCAACCCTTTACCCCTAAGCCACGCATCATTTGCTAGGACTTGAATTTGGTATTGTCATTGTAGGACTCAGCGTAGTCACTTTTGTTTTAATACTATTATTTATACAAAGCAACGTAATATGCAATCAAAGAAAAATATTGCAAAGGATTACTAAATATTTCTATTAAAGTTATTAGTATTGAAAAGAGCAACTGCGTTGAGCCCAGTGTTATTAAAATTTACCCACAGTTGTCAAATTTCTATCGCCGCCATGTTGCAACATAAGCGACAAGTGCGTAAAGTTGTAGCATGCACGATTCGAGCGACAAACGGGAGACACAAGTTCGACTGATAAGACATGACGCTTGTCTCTCTGGTGTGTGTATGCAGTAAAGTAAAAGTTAGCAGCAATGCTAGGGATTGTCTCTTATGTCGTCCAAGTCGTGCTTGCTTCTTTGGTGTGCGGGCCTGCCTTAAAGTAACTTACTACCTAATAATATGAGATTTCCTTTAATTCATTTCGCAATGTTAATTTAAAATATGAAAATAATACCTTAAAATATGAAAATAATAATTTAAAATATAAAAATACCAATTTAATTCTTACCTCTTTTTCTATCCTATTACATATATACATTAAACAAGGAAAAATTACTACAGATAGCCTTCACCAAAACTCAGATATTAACATTGATTTAAAAAATATTAAAAAACTTGTTAACTACAATAACCATAACTATGCTGTAATGTGCGAAACCACTGAAATAATAACCAACTTACACAAATGCAATATCATGGAGCCCAATCAGAGCTTTAATAAGCGATGCCACTTTAATAAGAAAACCGCAGTCAGAAACAAAGTTGCTTTCTGAAGAATAACGGGTAACAGATTAAAAAGATAAAAAAAAAAAAAAAAAAAAAAAAAAACAGCTAAAGGTTTTTTCTTAAGAATAAATAAAAATTTTGAGCAACCTTGTCAAAACATCAATGAACAATTTTATGAATAGGATCAGGATCTGAAAGTCAATTTTTAGTTAACAAAAACTGCTATTTTCTCCTACAGAAATTTTTGAATTTCCCAGGAGGTGAAAGGGTAAAAGACAAAAACTCTTTCAACTGGAAAAAAAAAAAAAAGTGGCATTTTTTTCTTACCTACAGTTAAATACTCGAGACAGATTACAGATTAAGGAGTAAAATAAAAATTACTTTGTTTTTATGAATATATTTTAAACAGTTTTAGATACATAAATTTTGCAATATATCTATATTTATGAAGGAGGGAGGGTATTGCACTCTCAATTCTCAAAGCAAAGTTTTTGAATGCTTTTCAATTATTCTTTTCTTACATATAAAGTGATAAAAAAAATAGTTTTATTTACTTTTTATTTTATTTTTAAACATTTAAATACAGTGACTAGTGAAGAGGATAAAGCCTGCTAGCTTAGCACTTCTATATTTAAATTTGTGAAATTAGAAATATCTGATAGTAATGACCTCAACTGACAAATAATCTATTTTAAAAGCCATCAATTTGTCTACAATATTATCATTTGTATTTTGATAAGAAAGGTAACTGCAAATGCCAACACAATTCCTCTGAAAATTCACATTTTAATTAATTTTTAAGTATCGAATAAAAAATTGGGGTTCAAGTTGCATCATTCGAGGTCAAAACAGACCTCCATGATGAATTCCGTAGCTCTACATCTAGATGTTTGCCTACCGAGCAACCAATACACTC
This sequence comes from Salticus scenicus, assembly GCA_963930645.1. Classification (NCBI taxonomy): domain Eukaryota; kingdom Metazoa; phylum Arthropoda; class Arachnida; order Araneae; family Salticidae; genus Salticus; species Salticus scenicus. The sequence continues at coordinate 122,649,095 of OZ005650.1, forward strand.
ACACACACAGGCATTAGTGCTGACTCTATAACGTTGTGTACTTGGGGTTTGTGAGTTGTCTCTGAATGAAGGTGAAACTAAGATTCGAGAAGATTACAGGTCTATAAACCAAGTATCAACTTCAATTTCACCAGTAAACACAGCTCAAATAATAGCTGACAACAAATTCACAGTACAAACTATATCAGAGCATTAATATACACAGTAATATGCTGCAAACAAGAGACTAGTCAGGAGCTCTTTATCGTAAGGCAGTTGGTGAGAAACTGACTGACAGCCGAAATCCAAATCCTTTAAATACCCTTCTATAAATTCTAGAACTTTCCCACTAACTCGTAGCAGATTCAAATTTGAGCTTAGATATTTAGTATATCAATAATAAGAATTTTCTTGCCAATGTTGCCAAAAAAGTCACCAAGGAGCAAAAAAGTCACCAAATTTGGCACCAAGGCCATTATTTGCTTAGGTGAAGCTGTTTAATGTGTTTTTAACGGGAAATGAGCTATTTTAATGTGAAAACAAACTAGAAATGCAGAAAATTAACATTTTTTAACCTGACTGAGCCTCTTTGAAGGAATTTACATAAAAATAATTACAATTATTTGCAAATTTGTAAGATTGCCCCCCTCCCAAGGACTGCACGTCCCAGGCAACACAACCCTTGGTCAGGAGGCGAAAACTAAACAAATTCAATAACAATACAGATTGCAAAATTATGTAATTCAATTATTTACAAGATTTATGAACAAGTACAAATATTTATATAAAAATATAACGTTACACATTTACAAATTTAACAAATATCAGTGATGCCACTAGTCTTTCAAAATACTGTGTCCCTGGGACCCATAAGTTCCAAAAGTCTGGGTCCTTTTCTCAAAAAATGGGTCCCCATAAATTTATATATTAAAGATATAAATTTAAATTTTATTTTATTGTAATTGAAAAAAAGTTTTATTAATTTTTAACCAGCTCTTTTTGAGATTGTCTTAAAGCTAATATTAAGTAGAAGGTGGTTGCTGTTAAGAAACAAATGAAAACATTTAGCTCAATATGCTTTGAAACCAGAAAGGAAAAATGACAGGGGTTGATCCAGGTTTTAAAATTTGGGTCCCCTTTTTGTGAATAACAAAATATTTTTGTGAAATTTTTATTTATTTTTGTGAAAAACAAAAATAGATCGTGTAAATCTTCCATTTTAACAGTCATTCTAAGTAGTTTTTAAATATCAAATTGAACCAATTAATTAAAAATACTGAAAATATAGAAAAAGGATCACTTTTAGAAAATAAAAAGGCTCATTGCATAAATTTAAATTTCGTGAAGGGTCCCCATTTATGATGATGTGGAATTTTGTGAAGGGGCAGCAAAGGGGACCCAATTTTTGCCTGGATCGACCCCTGAATGAATAAGAGAAAATATAGCATAAAAAATATATATTTATTGGTTTATTTTTTTAAACTAGAAACATTTTTAAAATATCTTTGAAATTATCAGCATTAGGAGAACAAAATGAGAAAAGGGTTTTTTTTTTCTTTTTTTAGGGGAAAGAGTTTTGATTGAGATAAGCAGATTGATTACAAAATTTTGTTATACATTCTAATTCAAATCCAGTACAGGACCCATTATCCGGTGATCGCGGGACAGAAATATCACGTCTGCAAAAGTTACCCCTCCTTTAACCACAAAATAACTTACCAATAAATTGCACTGATAACTTAAACAATCCATTAAAGAAAAAGTAAAAGAAGTGTACTTATTTATCTTTAAAAAAGTTACAGTAATAATAACATTTTGACATTAGCAAAAACATTTTACTTTTTTGCTTTATGCTGCAAATATATCACTTTTTTAAAAATATTTCTCAAATAATAGCCTTCTCAATAATAAAGTTTCTTGAATCTTAATACAGACACAGACATAAAATGTGATAAAGCTACTGAGCACAGTACCCTACCTAATGAGTGGCGCACCCAGAATTTCTGTGTGGAGGGGGGCTGAAGAATAATTGGGTTATAGTATAGTAATAGGTTAATGGGCATATACGCACACACATATATAGTAAAGAATCTTCTTAAAATATTTCTTTTGAAATAAATAAACAAATTAATGAAACTGAATTTAAGTTGAATAGTGCAATCCAGGAATTTATATCAGTATATAACATGCTGAGTTAGCGTAGTTTGGTAAGTTGGGGTTGGCACTGAGCAAACATAAAGTTATAGCTATAGGTTCATCTATGATTAAAAAAAAAAAAAAAAAAATGTTGTGTACAACAATATGACAAGCTATTGAACGTAAAATTTGCCCAAAATGAAACGCCCTCTCTCCATATTTCCATTGAAAGTAAAATTTGATCAAATTCAATACTCTTTTGCGATGCTTTACATGCGTATACAGTAACACGTAAGTAAATAAGAAATTATAATAATTATAGCCAAATAAAAGCTACAGTTGTGTGTGATATGTAGGAATTATAACAGAATTTCAGTGTAAATTTTTACATGGCTATTTTTAATTATCTGGAGTATGAGGGCGATGCTTCTTTTAGGTCGATAAACAGAAACAAGTCAGACGCGTAGTCTTCGTGGGTGTTAGTTAATACAGCAAGCAGGCGCAAAACCTCTTAATATCCTAAAACATTAATTCTAATATATATTACTTATATAATTTTAGTCTGTTCAGTTAGCAAGCAGATATTTCAAGCGTTACCTTTCTGAGTTCATTACAGGTTATTGTATTCCAGTATAATATATATATATATATAACAACGCTTTGTTATTACTTATGTAGATAAATCTCCAAATAATTATGCTATAATCTGTACTGTAAACACTATTATCTTTCTTTACTCAGTTCATCCATATCTTTCAGTCCTAACTTTCATCCTACCAATAATATTAAAATCAATAACCGTAAAATTCACTGCTTTTATAAATTGCTAAAGCTTCCATTTAATAATTTTAAATATCTTTATATAGTACTAATTCCTAAATTTCACAAAAATCCTATTAAATTTAGAACAGTCACTGTTGGTTGTAATATTTACAATAATAACGCTAACAAAATTCTCCTTGATATTCTCAAACAAATTTATGACTTAATTAGTAAATCAAAAATTTTCTATTGCCTTAAAAATAGCTATCAACTTAAAGATAAAGTCTTATCGATGAACAATGTCACTGATATCATGACTTATGATTTTATTGACCTGTTTAATAATATTAATTTAACAGATCTTCATCATATCATCTTTAACCTTTTTGAAAAACTTAAAAGTCAAATTTCTTTACCAAAATGCTTTTCTGCAACATCATTTAAGATACTTTTAAATTTTATTATTCATAACAATTACATTCTACACAGTAATAAGATTTATATTCAAAAGGTCGGTATTCCACAAGGAGGTTGTAGCTTGAGTTTGTTAGCTGACTTATACCTTCACCATTATGAACAGGGATTATGTGTTGAAAATGTCTATTTTTACCGATATATTGATGACATTATAATTTTTTATGTCAATAATTTTTCCCCTAATTTATTCAAATCTGAATATCCTTCTCACCTTACCTTAACTCATAATCTTCTCAACAACAACTGTATTAGTTTCTTAGATTTAAAACTTATACTTGAAGGTAGTAAAATTTATACTGATCTGTATGACAAAAGACAAGATTTTCGTTTCAAAGTAAATTTATTTACACATTTTAATTCTTGTCTTCATATCTCTGTTTACAGAAATATAATTCTCAATCACCTCTTTTGTATACATAATCTTTGTTCATATAGGTTTAAAAACAAAAATATCTCTCACATAATTAATGCTGCTACAAAAATGGGTTATCCTAAAAAATTTATTTATTCAATTGTTTATCATTAAGGGTCTCTGTATAACAAAAAAAAAAAAAAAAAACTATTTAAGGTTTAAAAAAAAAAAAAAAAAAAAAAAATGGTGGATGGGTGGGAGGATGTTTGATTAAGGAGGATGGGTGGTTGGGAGGGTTTACTGTTGAATTAAATAATTAAAAAAAAAAAAAGGGATTACTGCAAGTTACATTCTTCTTATTTTTTCTGGTTGATACTATGAAATTTGAACTCTTTTCTCGTTAAATTGTGTGCATCTGGCTACTAGTGGCTTCCCTTGTTTAATTTGAACATTCTATCCACTTTTCTAACAAAAATAATTTTTATAAAATATTTTTAAAAAATCACATTTAAATTAATAACTTTAATTATTGATGACTGCCTTGCATACTTGCCAACCAATTTTAATAAAAAAAGGGAAGACTTTTGTTGAAAAACCAGAAGATTTCATAAAAAAAGGGAAGATTTTTTTTTCCTTCCCCCCCCCCCCTCTTTGACGACGTAATAAACAATACAGTTTTGCAATTTTAATATTTAGAAGCAATCTATAAAAACTGTTTTACTATAGATTGATTATACTAAATTTATAAAAGTTTTAAATGAAGTTATTCCTCTTCAACATATAAATATCTACAAAACAGAATCTGTAAGAAATTTATTTAACAATAGACAAAAAACTTAGTTAAGTTAAAGTATAACTAATTTTTTAAACAGATATAGAATATGATTTTTGTGTATGTACATTAATCATACATATAAAAAAAAAGGAACAGTAGCTAATTATCAGTTTCAAACGTGCATAAAACCAACTGAGTATTAATTTTCTTAAATTGATTTGGAAAAAAATTTTCTACCTGAAAAAATTATTCTTCATTTTTTTCCCATGTTTATCCATTTGGTATAAATATGACATACAAATATTTAATTTAATTAAGGAAAAATAAACAGATTCATTAAATTCAGCAATAAAGATCTAAAAATAATTACATATGTGAGAAATATTGAGCACTTCCATTGATTTATTGTTTCTAGAATTGATCATTGATCACAATCTGGGAAAGGGGGGGGGGGGAATACAAAATAATTACAGAGTAAGAAATATTAAACTCTTTCAACTCTACTTCTAGAATCTAATGAAAGAAGTTTAAAATTAACATTATCATTTATGTTGCAGATGGATAAAGATTAGGAAACAAAAGGCTCCTGCAGAACATTTCATTGTTGATCACTAGTTGGAGATAAATGAAGGGGGGGAGGGGCAAAAAATAATTACATCAGCAAGAAATATTTAACAATTCTATTTCTTTACATGTTCTATAATCTCATAAAGCAAATTTGAAATGAATATTGACATTTATGTTATGGATGGAGAAAGATTGGGAATCAGGAGTTTTCGTAGATTTTTTTTTTTTTTTTTTTTTTTTTTTTACGAACGATATCTGCAACTTTTTTAAAAACGGAAGATTTCATCATCTGTCCGGAAGACCGGAAGATACGTTAAAAAACCGGAAGTCTTCCGGGAAAACCGGAAAAGTTGGCAAGTATGGCCTTGTAATGCTTATCCTTACATGTGTGCTCTTTGGGATTTTGATTGAGATTGAGTCTTTTTACAACTTAACATTCAATTCTTCTTAATATTATGTTATTAATTCTTCTTAATACTTTGACTTTAAGTTTAACTAATTTTGGGTTATTATAATTAAGTTCAACTCTCAGCTTAATTATTTTAGGTTTAACATTAACATGTTCCACAACTTATAACTCTTATTATTTGTATGGTGCCAAAAATTCTCTTATTCTTGCAGTTAATATTTCTTAACTACTCCTCATCGCTTTGGTTTTTTATCCTGAAATAATTTAACTGACTTATTGTTTATTTAGCTAACCTCTAGATGGCGCTTGCTGACAGGGTTGGCAAAAACCCGGGTTTTTCTAGAAAAACCCAACCCACTTGGGTTTTTCTGGGCTTTTGTGGGTTTTTGCTTGAATACATTTGCATTGTAATGTTAGCAGGGTTTAATCCAGTTTTTTAAAAATGGTACCCCATTTGTGAATTTATAAAATAATTTGTGAAAAAATGAAATAAGTTTGTGAAAATTAATAATGCTTAAGAACAATTAATCAAAATGCGCAAAGCAATCTTTTAAAAATTTAAATTACATTTAAAAAATAAAATGAAACAGTTGTAAAATAAATACATATGTAGGTGAGTTATTTCTTATGTGTAAGATAAGGTGTTTACTTAAACATTATTTACCATTGTCTCCAGTAAATATTTAAACTGAGGGTATTTTTATGTGTTTGATGTAGCAAAGCTGATAAAAATTTTTAGTGGGCTGCTATTTTGCTGAGAATTGACTTTGTGAAGGTGCCTCTTTGCTGAAAATTGATTTTGTGAAGGTGCCTCACTGGCAAAAATTGATTTTGTGAAGGTGCCTCATTGCCAAAAGTTGACTTTGTGAAAGTGCCTCAATGCGGCACTAAATTTGTTCTGGATTAACCTCTGGTTAGATATATGTTATTTAGCATATTAGTTGTAATACACCTAATTATAATAACAGGGGTCGATCCAGGTTTTAATTTTTGGGTCCCTTTTTTGTGAAAAACAAAATATTTTTGTGAAATTTTTATTTATTTTTGTGAAAAAGTAAAATATTGTGTAAAATCTCCAATTTTTACAATCACTTTATGTAATGTTTAATATCAAGTTAATAGAGTTTCGTTGAGCCAAATTAAGGCATAAATTAAAAATAATACTGAAAATATGAAAACATTTAATAAAAGGATCATTTTTATAAAACAAAATCTTGTGAAGGGACTCATTTTATAAATTTGAATTTTGTGAAGTGTCCCTTTGTATGGATTTGAATTTTGTGAAGGGTCCCTTTTTATGAATTTGAATTTTGTGAAGGGTCCCTTTTTATGAATTTGAATTTTGTGAAGGGTCCCTTTTTACTATGTGGAATTTTGTGAAGGGGCCGCAAAAGGGACCCAAATTTTGCCTGGATCGACCCCTGAATAAACTACAAATTAATAATTAATCTAATATTTATCTCAGAAATAAAAATTGGTTTGATTCTAATATTAAAATAGTGTTAATTAGTAAGATTAAGCTATATTTTATTCTAATGTATGTTTATTCAAAATAAATATTCTTAATGACAATAACTGATAAAATTAAATAATTTAAATTCTTAAGTACAATACATATCATTTAAATTTTTTAGTTCCCCTCATGCTATAGGTATGAGAAACTTAGGTAAGCGTGAAATTTTTTTACCTCGGTTTAAAAAACTTCGTAAGTTATTAAAAATTTACGCTTTTCATAACGCGAGAGAATAGGGCAAAATTTCACTTAAACGTGCATTAAATGGAAAATTTTTAATGAAAAAATGTGAGACCAGTTTTAAAATATGAGTTTTGATGTCAGAATGAACATCAGTAACTAGAAACATACTACCAGAGCCTCCTTAAGTAGATGCCTAGCGAGTCGCTCGAAAACTTGGCAACAGTACAAGAAGAACATAGCCAGTAGATGGCGCTTAATACCGTGTCGTAAAGTTCTGTTTATTTCCCGCGATTCAATTGACTTTCAATTGAGTTCTTCATGGTTTATGTTTTATTAATTTAATAAATGTGAGAGGTTTTTTTTTTTATAATATGGTGTATTGCGTCGTTCCATTTTGTAAATCGCACAGTCGCCGTGAAAATATAAGTTTTCAAATGACCTGCAAATATTTCAAGACAAGGTATGTAAACTGCATAAGTAATTAATGCAAAATTACCAACTCTCCGGATTTTTGAATATCAATAATATTTTTCACAAAAAACATTATTTTTATTTATTATCGTAAATTCTATGATTAAGACAAAGATAAATTTAAAAGAAATTATGATATAAAAATTCGAAGGGTTGACCACCTCTGTTAGTAAGTTAGATTTAACAAATAAAATAGTTATGCTTATTACAAAATGAAATGAAATTTTTATTTATTGATGTAGGAATACAGAAAAATAACTTGTTCTTAGTTACTTTGAAGTAACTCTATATTGGAGTATTTTATAGTTTTATTCATAAATTACATTAGTAACTTATGAATAAAACTATAAAATACTCCAATATAAGGAACAAGATTGATTTATATTTTTTAATACCACTGTTTTTTAAAGACTTGTGTAAATGCGTATAAAAATTTGATTATTTCAGTTAAATCGAAACAAAAGTGTTGGGAATCTTGAAAAGAAAAAATAGAAAATTTTTATTTCTACTTTTGTTCTTTTTAAAAATATTAAGTTTTAAGATTCATAACATTACTTTTATTAACCTTTTACCACACAAATGGAACATAGAATTAAAAATTCATGTAAAAATTAAATATAATGATTACTGATTTGAAAAATTATCAGATATGACAGAAAGATGACTTGATTTTTTGAAATAGAAATTCTCCACATCCATACACTCACATATACACACACACACATATACTGGCTAATTGCCAAAAACTACTTTTTTTGGACTCATGAGACCTTAAAAATATAAATCAGGGGAAAACTCGATATCGAATTTTTGGAGTGGAAGTAAAAATATTTCAAGGATGTTATTAATTTGTCCTTAAATTTGCCAATCTTTATCAAATTTTTCAAATTGAAACTTAATACGAGTTTTAAAATACAATTGTGAATTTCCTGCATTTGTTTGTTTTTGAGTTATTCTGATAATAAATATGCATATAAATCAATTACTAAAAAAAAAAAAAAAAATGTTTTTTGTATTCAGGGAACCACAAAACGTGACTTTATTCAAAAACGTGAGTTGAAAAAAGAACTTCAAAAAAATACTTTGTTTACATTATAGGTTCAAAAAATTAATTTTCCTTCTTCAACAGTATTCGTCGACATAAAAAAAGTGTAGCAAAGCATTTCCGTCAATTACATTCTACAGAAAAGAACGTTTAGCTTAATTTTGGATAGCCCTGTATATTTTCAATAAACTATGTGCACATCAGATTGTGCATTTAAATTTAGTCTTATATGAAAAACACCTAACACAAAATGAAATACACTTTCAGCATTTTCCAAGTATATCCGAGATAGACAAACCGACGCGCACAGACCAACCGCTAAAAACATTATTTTTCGTTTCAGGAGACCTCAAAACATGTAAACATAACACAACTTTATTTCGAAACTGTCTATCAGTTTCGAAAGCATACCCTCTCGGAACTGGTGGAGCTAATAAAATCTTGAAAAAAAAAAAAAAAAAAAAAAAAAAAAAAAAACTTTTCGTGCGAGAGAAAACTTATACTCAAGAAATCCTTAATTTTAAAATTTTAAATCTTAATGGTTATTTATTTATTTTTTGTGACGGACTAGACAACAGATTGTTTTCTTCTCCAATTTTTATTACTGAATGTTAACTTATCTCGTTAATGTGCTGGTCTATTTTTCTTACAAATAATATAAAATTCTCGAATTAAGAAAAATAATTCACACCTAATAAGGTAAAAATGTAACGTAAAGGACATGACCAAAAAAAGAAAAAAAAAAAGACATGATTTTAATAATTTATCATTATAAATTATTCATTCTAAACTGAACTCATTTAAAGTTCAGAGATTTTAATTTATATAAACAAAACTTTCATCTGATATCTAAATTAAAAAAAAATTTTGAAATTTTTATTGAATAAATATATAAAAAATAATTTAATCGCGTGATAGACATGCCATGTTTTTGCTTATTTAATTTTAAATTTCGTTTTTTAATTAATAATATTTTTTTTTTTTTTTTTTTTTTTTTTAAAAAGGTGTTATTTATTAGATACGCTGTAATTCAATTAGTTGAAAAGCTAAAATAGGTCTTGTCCACTTCCGAAGAAAATTAAACCCTATACTTTTTTAAATATAAATATTTGAATATTTTTTTGAAAATATTTACGATAAAGCACTTTCACATGATTTTTGCAAATTAAAAGGAAAAAAAAAATACTATTTTGGGCTTTAAATTCAAATTAATAGCTAGATTTTTAGATGAAAAATATAACTTATCTATGAAAGAGAAGAAAATTGTTGCTCTGCGTAGGTGCTGTCACCTAGCGTTAGTTTTGTTTTTTAAATGTTGCCTAATTTAACATTGGGATTCGCAGCGCGTGGAAGGCATCTACTTAAGGAGGCTCTGATACTACTATGAAAATTTCGCAAGTTATTTGAAATTTACGAATTTCTTAACATGGCAGAATAGGGGCAAAATTTCACATAAATCTCAATTTTGAGGGATATTTTCACCGTAAAGATGTCAGACCACTTTTGAAATGTTATTTAGGATACTGGCATGAATATCATTGAGTATGAGTTTTCCAATTTAAAAAATTCATAAATTATTTGGAATTTAAGATTTACTTAAAATGGCAAAATTGAGCATAAACGTCCATTTTGAGGATCATAAATATATCAGACAACTTCAAAATAACATTTATGATACTTTTTTGAACATGATTGACTACAAATATTCTAATAGGAATATTTCGCAAGTTATTCGTAATTTAAGATTTTATCAACATAGCAAAATGGGGCGATATCCCATATAAATATGCATTTTGAGGATTGCTGAATTGGAATTAGTAGTATGAAAATGAAACTACAAAATTGACCCTAATAAAATAAATTAATAGAATAGAATAAGATAAATATATCAAAGTGAATGGTGGATAGCCTATTAGGTGGGGATTTCATTCTGTCACTGTGTCAGTCAAGCGTTTGGTCAAATTCATTTCTCTTAACATGATAATCATGTTAAGAGAATGTCCTGTACTAGAAATTTATGAGAACATATATATGATGGGGAACTGAGCAGAGTCCACCTATGCCAACTAGTTTTAATTATAAAAATAAGTTGCACTGATTTATCCCTTTCCTTCTTTTTTTTTTATAGTTGAAATGGTTATAGGAGAAAATTTTATTAGATTTATAATTATGTTGCTACTAAAATTAAAATAAAATAATTATAAAGTTTTAAAACTAAACAATTTAATTAGTTAAATATTGATTCTGGACAACACTTATGTTCGCTGTTAAACAAAAATATCGTTCTGTTTTACAGGAAAAGGAAAATTGAACCAATTATAGAAGATAGACTTGCTTTTATTATATTTATAACTGCAGTTACTTTTTATGTTTAATACTATTTTCTAGAAAATAAAAATAAAAGTTTATTCTTAAAAGGTGTTTTCTATACTTTATAGATGGGATTTGTGAATTATAAATAATTTTTAACAAAACCCCAGCAGGTTTTTGTTGGTGGGCCCGCCCAGAAAAACCCGGGCGGGTTTTTCTGGGCTGGGCCCAGTTTGCCAACCCAGCTTGCTGACTGCTGACTTATGCATTCTTTCTTTAAACCTTTCCTTGAATGGTTTAATGAATATTGTTTTACGTACAATTTATATTATCTCTAACTAGATTAAACTTTAACTTTAAAATAAGTTTTGACTAACTCACTTAATAATTACTCTGTGTATTTTATCGTTAATGAAAATGCTCTGAAGTTCATTCGATTAATCGATATTTGCAAAGCTTTTATTTTTAATTTCATTTTTTGTTGGCATCATCCTATTCTCCAGTTTGTGTTAACTGTTATACATGTAGCTACAATGCTTCTTTCTAGTTTTCTCTCAGGTTTTCATGAAGATTTTATTTAATCCTTGTTTAATTTAATATTTCATTTAATAATTCACTTAATTTCTCATCCTATATGGTTTTGCTGCTTTGATCGGGGCTTGAAATGATATAACTTGCTATGATTAGCTATATTGTTTTACGAAATCGATGCAGCTTTCACAGCTTTATGAAGTACTCGCGCCACTGTACCTAATTATCCTGGAGTCAGCTATGACATCTTTTATTAGTAGATATCCCCCAAAAATGTTATCTTTTTGTTTTAAAGAAGAAAATTACATGTAATAAATAGGGATGAAAATAATAGTGAATTTGCCGGATACCCGAAGCTCCTTTGCCTGCCGGATACGATATCCAGCATTAGTTTTGTTTTTTGCCATGTTGTATATTTCTTTTATTTTCTTTATTTTAAAACAATAAAATATAAACACATTTCACATACTATTCTTTTAAAAACATTTCAAATAAAATTTAATTAATAAATATTTATTTGTGCAATACTGTCATGAAGAATAAAACTAAGCCTAATATACTCATTCCTACATTGCGATTTGTAGTGAAAAGCATTGTCATAAAAAGATAGGTTATAAAACTAAAACACTTACTTACATATTTTTTACAGTAATAATATTAAAAAAAAAAAAAAGAAACATAAAATACTTTATTAATATAACCATAACTGAAGAGTTATTTTCCAAGGAAAACTAGTATGTTGTGGCCATCACAAAACTTTTTTCTGTATCATTCTATTATAACAGCGTCACTTACTGTTTAAAATGCAAAAAGTTTAACCATAGCTTCACAATAAATATTTTACATATAGAGTTTGGTGCAGTTTTAATCAACAGATGCTGAGATGTAGCCATGCGAAAAGCAGCTCCACTAGTTGGCTGATCTAAAGCTGTTATATCTAAATTAAATCAGCATTTGTTTTCCTAATAGTTTTCTTACAGATCAAGTTTCATGTACTTATATGCCATAAAGTTGAAACTTGTAACTTCCTATTCAGTGGATAAATTGCAGCACAGTAGTGCCACCTGTTGGCCAATATACAGCCAAAATAAATCAGCAGTGTGTTTCATAATTCTCTCTCACATACGTTTTGTGCAATTACACACAATAGAATTTGAAATATAGTCTTCCCGTTCTCTGGAAAACTTTCAGTACAACAGCACCACCTAATACCTATTAGTTATACACAACAGAAGCCGAGATATATGCTTCAGCTTTAAAAGGAAGAAAATTAGCAGTGCCATCTGTTAAGCGATTTGCACCAAAAGTTAATGGGAAAGCTTTCCTTGTTAAGGTGCAACTATATACTAAATTTATATGAAATTCTGTGTATTTGTTCTTGGGCTAGAGCTGTTAAAAAATTTTTGTCAGACAGGCATTTTCTAAAAATGGTAAAATTGTGCTCTGGTTTCCTAAAAAACATGTAAATTCATCAAAAATTGGAAATTGAAAATTTTTACATATCCAATACTTCCTTTGTATTTAATAAAGAAGAAAGTAACATTTCAAAACAAATTTAAATTTTTTCTTTGTATACTTTTTACTTGTTTAATAATTTTGTATTCTGTACCGATAAGAAAGGAAATTTAGATTATTTATTAAAATTCTTTAATTAAAAGTAAGTATTAAGTTTTTTTAATGTACAAAACCAAAAACTTTAATTGAAAACAAACATTTTTTTTTCTTTTTTAACAATCTGAAAGTACAGACTTTTTAAAAATTTAAATATACTTTTGAGTAATTTTAATTTTTAGGAATATATCTATGCAAAACGAGGTGAAATTTCAAATCCAGGTGCTTTAGCAAGATATTCCTTTAAAAGCGAAAATTTATATGAAATGGATTTTTTTTTTTAATCTTAAGCAGAATCAAATAGGCAGATGGCACAGGAAATGTCAGAGAGTCTACTAGTGTAAATATATGGTCACAAGAACAACATTTTTGTGTCTTGAAAAGTGGATTGTAAATAAACAGTCAAGTTCTAGTCAATAAATGTAGACTGTTTGATTCATTCTCGAAACAATCTAATAAAACTTTTACTCATTAAACAAAAGTCATGAGAACAAAGTTATATGCACTGCAGAGCATGAATATCATTTGTTCAGGAGCAACAATCAGCAACTCTTTTTATTGTCATGAGGGAGATTAGGGGGTATTTTATAGATCATTCTGAAAAAACAAACTATCTTTGTATGAAATTAAAATAACGCTTCTATATTTCTTAAACCTGAAACTACTACTTTTGGTCAAATTTCATTTTCACAGAAGTCAAGTTTTTTTTACCTTTACAAGCTATAACTGATCTAAAAAAAAAAAATGAAAAAATTATCGCAAAATTTTCATCTTTGGGGAGCTTGAATTTCCTTCCGATTCATCCCTAGTAATAAGCTTCTTCCCAAATACAACTATCACAAAGTTGGACAATATATACAAACCATATTGGCTCAAAGGTTATGTGTACACACAGAAGGATCTGTCCAGATTGTCTGACAGAGTTTAGTTTTGAATAAATTATGAATAATTTTTATGTATAAGTGAAAATCTGAAATAAACATATTCAGATTCCTGTTTAGATATTTGTATGTTCATTAATATAAATATCAGTAACAAATTATTACATGAATTTAAAAACGATATGTGTGAGGAGGAGTCTAAATAAACTTGTTTAAGAGGTAAAAATTTTGACACTTTTTTTAAAGACCCAAATTCTTATAAATAGGCTATAATTATAGCATAGCAAAAAGAATGCCGCGAAATGAACGTTAGCACGCAAATGTATTACTCTGTGAAGCATTCATTATTTCATAAATTTACATTGTTACAAGATTTAATTTTTGGTATCACTTATAGACGCATGCTGAAATACGGCAATTGTAATGCAGATGCCAATTATAGAAGATTTAATAGTAATATAAGAAAACTCATAAGTTCTGGCATTGAAATATTATGCAAAAGTGTAAATAATGAGTCACGTACTATGTTAACGCTCGCCTGTCGAAGAGCTCTGTTTTCTTCTTGAAGGCTCTTCACTCTAAGTTTATAGGTCTCAAGTTCCATTTTCAGAACTCTATTTTCTTGCTGTAGGGACTCAATTCGTTTTTGAAACTGCTCTCTGGTAGCAGGAGAAGAAGGAATTAACATACCCCCATCCACAGAACTGCTATCACTTTCACTCGCACTATCCGCCATCTTAACAGTACGAAATGAATATCATAAATCCCAACAGTATAAAAAAAAAGAATTAGTGTTTCCTCCTAGTAGATCACATGAGTTCTACCAGTAATTATTAACTAATATGTTATCCATGACACGAAATATTGGATTTCAACGTAATCATATTGATATCATATAACACGGGCATGTGGACTTTAAAACATACACAATGCAAACAGGAATAAATTAACAACTCTAAACAACTGGAATGATTCATTCAAATATTGAATCAATAACCAAAAAGATAGATGGAGTTTTGTTTTTGTTTTTTTCTTTAAACTTCTACATAAATTCTGTCTATACAAATTAAATAACATTTTATTATTATTTTATCTTTCCACATTAAAAAATTTTATGCATTGCTCA
This sequence comes from Salticus scenicus, assembly GCA_963930645.1. NCBI lineage: Eukaryota > Metazoa > Arthropoda > Arachnida > Araneae > Salticidae > Salticus > Salticus scenicus. The sequence continues at coordinate 122,664,223 of OZ005650.1, forward strand.
TGCAATCCGCGATTGTAATGAAATGCTCGCCCTCTGGTGGGCTAAGGTGAAATTATCACACCACTGCATATCCTCATATTATGCAATCGACTTTCCATGATGAAATGGCGGAGAAAGAATAATAATTACACGTGGCTGTTATATTTACTAACAACTGCAGTGTTCAGAGAGCGCCATCTATCGATCATTACAAACGCGGATACATGTTTACTTTATCCATTTGAGGAAGGATCATGTTTATTTATTTTGACACGAAACAATTGCTTCCCAATTTTATGATTTAGGGCTTTGCTTACTAAATTATTGATGTCTCCTGCTTTTCGATTCTCTTTGGTATTTCTGTTAATTTTTTATCACGGAGTGAGAAATAACTAGAGGGGAAACTAGCGTAAAATGTGTTATCCAATTATTTGAGTAAAAGACGGCGCCACTCTTGGCTGATGTCCGATCATTCCCATTCCGTAATGCTTTTCAATAGGAAAAACGCTCATTTATTTTATTTTTTTAACAAAAAGAATGATTTTTGAGAAAATCGGCGAAAAATGAATTTGAATATATAGGGTTTCCTTAACAGCATAAAATTTTTACAAGCGGCATAGGACACTTTTTATAGGCTTTCGTCAAGATCATAACGAATTAAAGGGACACAGAGACATTTAAAAGGACTAGGGAGGGAAATGATATCTATAATAAAGAAAAATGTAGATTGAAAAGAAATGTATCGTATATAATAAATTTTTGTCGCACATATGTACATATATATATATATATATATATATATATATATATATTTATTTATTTATTTTTTTATCATAAATTTCAATTTTAATTTATAAGCAATTTATAAATAAGTAGAAGAAAAAAATTATTTTATTTATTATTATTATTATTTTCTTATTGTTATTATACTTCTCAGTTGCGGATGATTCTATACATTATTTAAATATCTTAATAGTATAAATGTATTTTATGGTTACGATTTGTCATTATTACATTTAGCTGTACAAACTGGATTTTTTTTTTTTTTTTTTTTTTTTTTTTTTTTTTTATAAAATATGATTTAGTTTCTATAAAATTAATTTATAAATATAACTAATTATTTAAAAATAATTTTTATGATTAATTTAGTTTATAAATATTAATATTTATAAAATAATAATTTATTTTTCACCTTATAATATATCAATCTTCACACATTTCTGAGTGGCGTGATACTGCTTTTGAAGTTGGTAAATTGGAAGTGTTGTGTTCGATCTTAGGTTGTGCTCGTCGAATAGCTGTTCAAAGTTTTCCGTGGTTTTCTCTGAAACTCAGGTAAATATGTGCTGGGATCCCTTAGAAAGTCCCCCGCTTTTTACTCCTTGGGTTATATGTTGAGGACACATAACTGAGTCACAAAAGCCTCGTGTAGTTAATTGCCTTAACACCAACATATTATTTCGTCTAAACATATATTTTTAAAGAATTTTGTTTTTTATCTGCCCCACGATTGACCGAATTATTCTTTTACATCCGCACGGTAGCTTGCATGCTATCTTTCGCATTATTCGCAATGATTACTTTACGTTATTATTTTCGCATTATATTGTTTATGTTAAATATTCAATCGCAATGAACAGTTTATTCTTTTTACATTCGCACGGTAGCTTGCATGCTATCTTTCGCATTCTTATTTTCGCAGTTATTACTTTACGCATTATTATTGTTTATTACTAAACCGCAATGATTTATCGCACCTTATGTTGTCAACGCAGTTAAATCTGTGATTATGTTTAATATAGTTTTGTTTTGTGAGTGAAAGAACGAGTGTCTTTATTATTATCTTCACATCACATCAAATTACGCAACACAGGCCTAAAACCCAAGTGCTGTCAATTGGCCTTATAATCCCAACATCACACCACGAATGAGGTCTATAATTTACTTTTTCAAACAGTTTACGTATAGTAAAATTGCATTTGACAATCAAAAATATTTATTACTTTTACGTAGATTTTTTTTTTTTTTTATGGAATTAATTTTATATTTCATTGGAATTAAATAAGTAAATAAATAAAAAAAAAATGTATAATATGATAAAAATTATAAAAAATATTTATAAATTATTTGAAATTAAATGTCCCTTTTAATTAATTTTGCTTTTGATGACAGCTTATACAAAATAACAAGACTTTTTTTTAACATAACTTTTTTAAAATAACAAGTATCACGTACTTCTTGTAAAAAATATATGTTGTTAAGAAAACTCTGTGTAATCGAATTTATTTTTCGTTGACTTTCTCAAAAATCATTATTTTTGTCAAAGAAAGTTATTAAATGAGCATTTTTGCAACTGAAAAGTATTACGGAACGGAGATAATCGGACATCTACCGACGAGTGGCGCCATCTATATTACCTAAAAGTGTATTGCAGTTTTTTATGGTTTTGGCCATTGGAATTTCCCCTCCAGTTATTTCTTACTCCGTGTTTTTTATATAAACATTTTTGAACGATTCAATTAGATTCATTGAATATCGTTCACGTTTGTTTATATTTATCAAACAAACGAGAAAATTGTATTTCAATGATCTGTGTGAACAAGAGGAATCGTATGATAAATAATTTCTAATTAGTCTGGATTTTAAATATCAGTTTAGCGAAATTTTTACTAAATCCACATGTGCGAATTTATATTACCATTAAAAACAATCACAATATGGGAAAAAATGAAAATTCGTGTAAATTGTTTTTAAATTGTCTGTTTTTGCGCTGATATAGCATGGTGTTTAAGAAATTTAATCGACTTCCAATGTTTTTATTCTTTACATACTTTTTGTACTCTCGTAAGTAAAATATTCATTTGTGGAGTTATTTTATATTCAGAATGTCCAATAAGAATAGTAACTGACGTTACATTGTTTTAATTTTTTATTTCTTCTTCTGAAATGTATGTACTATGATTTTTTTTTTATTACAATTTTTTATATTATTTATATTTTTCGCTATATTTTTCGTTTTTAAAAAAAATAGTGTTTTTTTTTTTTTTTTTTTTTTTTTTTTTTTTAAATAAAAATAATATTTTTCCTGCAGAAATTTTTGTTTTATGAATAAAAAGAAGTTCCTACCTCTGATTTTTTACACTTTACTCCTTCTCAATACTTATGTAAGATGTAAGCAGTTGGTACAGGTAAGTTACAGTAGATTATGTAGCAAAAAATCTTTAGCTTTCTTATTCTTGTACTCTTTAAGAGAGTTGGCGATAAAAATATTCAATTAAACATTAAAAATTGAAAACATTAATTGTGAAATTCCTTCTCTATAGTCCTTTAGACAGGGTTTCCTATCAGGGGTCGAAATTAGAATCAGAAAGTTGGGTGCCAAATGGCAACTAACATTGTTTTCTTAGTTGCCATTATTTAAAGTGCTTACTTACTTACTTAGGTGCCATTTTAAAACTTATTTACACACACGAACATATGTGTAAACATTGTACATAAACTACAATAAGTTAAAATACTGATAGTTTATCTAGTTAGTTTTTTCCCTTTTAAAAATTTGCTAGTGCTAATATTTTTACAAGAAAGCTAAGAATTTACTTCTACTACTTTGTTGCTAGTGCCTTTATTTTCATCGCACATTGAAGAAGAAAAAGAATGCTTGTGGTCATCAAAACGAAATGTTTAGTTGCAAAAAGCAAAATATAACTAACTACCACTAACTTTGAGCCCTGTTTCCTGTCATCTTCAGCAGCTACACAGTGAGTATTTTCAGCGAGACTGTTTCAATCTTCTTTTTGCAGCTTGCACTTCAGAAGCTGGCATTGCATTTAATCAAGGTTTCAGTATAGCTTTGATATCTGCCGTCCTTGACAATTTTTGGATTTAGTGATCAAAAACATAATAAGAAAATACACATGCCAGATGTATGCTATCGTAATATATAATGTACAAAATATATATTCCTGATTGCTCTCTTAATGTACCTTATTAAAGTAATGGTAATTTTTAAAAGAAATTAAATAAGTTCAACAACTAATTTGGCAATTTCTTTTTTCTAAGGACAACAGATAGGTACCAAATCAGCTCCAGGGTTTCCTGTGGACTCGTTTCCATTGCATGACATAGGCTTAGCTAAAATTTTAATAATTTTGCAATAAAATGTGCGTGATTGTTTTTCATAATTTGCCAACTTTTTGTCGTTGTCAATAAAAATTCTGTTATTATGAAATCAGTACAGTTTAATTGCATTTAAACCAAGCCGTTAAAAGAAATCAGGATGAAAATATTGAAACTGATTTTGAAAACATAAAATAGTTGGCAAATTATGAAAATCAGTCATATGCATTTAATCATGAATAATCGAAATTTTAGTTAATCCTGCATCATGTAATGGGAATGAGCCAATAGAAAACCTTGATCAAATATGGCACAACCTTTTGAAGTGCAAGCTGTAAAAAAGAAGATCAAAACAATCTCACCGAAAACTCTTACTGCGTAACTGCTAAAGATGACAGGTGCCCCTGTTGAAAGGACTATGGCCAAGAAACTGCATAAGTAAGGTTTACAACTTTTAATGTTTTAAATGTTTTTAAGTGAAAATTTTCAAGTGTTAATCCAGGCATGTTCGATTGATGTGTATCTATACTTATTTTAATAAAATTTATCTTTACTTGTTTTCAGATATAAAGAATGTAACTGCTGGTCATCTCTCCAGAACCCCACATAACTTATCTTGCTATACATGTAATTCTTTGACTGATGGAAATTCATGTCGTTTCTTGCAACTGAATAATGCAGAAACACAGTCATGCAAAACAAGTCAAATGTTTTGTTCAGTATGTAATCTATGTAATAGTTATATTTTTTTTAAAAAAAAAAAGTTCATTATACAGTTGAATTTTGTTAGCTAAAATCTCAAACTACTTCTGTAGGGATTGTAGAAACAATTCATATTAAAGGTAAAGGAAATTTATATTAGGCATATTTATGTTAATAAAAGGTTTGGCTTTAAATTTTATATATTTAACACACATTAATTAAATTTTTATTTAATTACTCTTGCATTGCATATTATTGATCAAAATTTCATGATTTCTGAAACAATAACTCATAATGTATTTCTGTATGTATATACAAAGGTGCAGAATATGTCTGAATGTGCAAATGAGGTTTGGGGGAAATTTTGAACATTTATCTTCTTAGAATAAAATAAAAATGAAAACGGAGATAATAATAATAAAAAAAAAATTACTGAAAAAACAAACTTACTTAATTTACAACACTGCTGATGATGATATGCTTAATGTTACCAAAATAACAGTGTACTAATTTTCTCATTTGTTTGTGGTGCCTTTAATGATGCTGTTACTTTTCATAGTATGTTAAGCACCATCTCTGTTTAATGACTGTAAAAGTGTCAGCAGGTACGTTACAACCATAAGTTGCTATTCCTACACAATTTCTTGGATCAAAGACTATTTTTTCAATACTCTGAATAATGTTCAATTTCTTGACCAATTACTTCTAGTTGTATTTTCTTGACTTCTCATATTTATCTGTCTTTTTTTTTTCCTCTCCCATTTATATACATATATTTTTTTCCCCCATAAACAGTAAGTAGGAGGAAGAGGGGGCTTCATATATAGAGTATTGTTATACATATTTGTTCCAAAAGTTAAGCATAAATATTTTTTAAGTGACTATTTAAAAATTATAAAAATCATCATGGGAGAAAATTCAATATAGAAGAAATAAGAAGAAAAGAATAAAGAAAATCTATATAATATTTCTCTAACAAGGACCAGTTAAGATTAAATTTTGTTAAAATGATAGGATAGTGACGTAAGATGTTATCTGATTGGTCAACTGAGACCCAAAGCTTAAATTTAGCTGCTAGAGAAAAGCAATTACATTATAAGTGCTTTAGTTAGAGATTTCAGCTACAAAAATTTAATCTAATACACTTGAAATGCGCATTTCTTAAAGAAATCGAAAAAATATTAACTTTTTGTGTTGAAATATATGCTCAAAATCTCATATTTAGAAGTATATTTTGAAAAATTTAGATAGAACTAACAGATACCTTCTGTACCATAATTTGTAGCTATATTCTTTCTTGTTGACTATGGAGTCTTACTAATCTTTTTTTTTTTATATATATATATATATATATATATATATAAGATGAGTATTAAAAATTATACCAATTTAAATTTTTTATAATTGATGTTTTAAATTTGTAGCCTGGCTGGATAATTTACAATTTATAAAAACTTTTAATAATTGAAGCATGTTTAACTAATTTAAATTAACAGAAGACCTTACTTTTCAGCTTTAAATAGTTGCCAGTGACGTAACAAATTTCTTGTAGGATCCCCACAATCATCAGTGACAATCTTTGTGGTAAATCTATGAGTGAAGGGCCTTTTTCCTTGATGGGCTTTCTCCTCAACAAGGTGGTGCCACAATCAGTCCAATCCTCCTGTCAGCTTGTTGCCATTGCAAGAATTAACTAAATATACTTATTCTATTTCTTTTGACTGTGGTCTTTCAAATAAAATTAAAAACATAGTTGCTAGGCATAATATTAAGATTCCCATTAAACTTAACCCAAACGTTTACCAATTAATAAGAAATAATGAAGGTCACATCCTTCCTTCCTTCTCCTCCGCTTGAAACTGTTGGAATTTATAAAATCCCATTTATTAATAATGATAATAGTAAAGGCTACTATGCAGACATGTCTAAAAGAAAAATAAAAACTAGATCAAAAGAACACATAAATGATATTAAAATTGAATTCAGCAAAACTACAAAAATTGCTAATTACAATAACCCACACTACGCTTATATTATTGATACACTACCATTGGAATTCTTGATAATGTTAATTCTTGCAATGGCAAGATTGGACCACCTATGGTGCCATCTTGTCGAGGAGAAAGCCCAAAAAGGCACTGCACTCACAGGTTTACCACAAAAAATGCTACAGATGATAGGATCTCCACAAGAAAGTCACTACAGCACTGGGAATTATTTAAAGCTGAAATGTCAGGTCATCTATTAATTTAAATTCATTTACAAATAGTTGTTTTGATGAGATAAAGATGTATTAAGTATTGTTTCAATTTTTTTTTAATTTTTTTTTTTTTTTTTGTGTGTGTGTGTGTGTGTGTGTATAAAGTAAAACCAAATTTACATGTAGCATCTCATTACATTTTAGGTTATTCTCTTTCAATATTCGGCTGATTCCAGTGATTTTATCTTTTATTCAATACAAAGGCGTTGTGAAGAGACTTGTCAAGAAGGATGTAGTACAGTTGGTGAACGCATAAAACTCTTTGTTTGCAGAACATGCTGTAATGGGTATTTATGCAACTATGGTAATAAAGCTGAAAGAAATAACATTCATAATAAATGCTACTTGTTTTTATTTGTATTTTTAGTAGTTTACAGATACATTTTGTTTTTTAAGTCATTTGAAATGCTGGTTTTTATTTAAATATATATATTATTACATTTAATTGAATGTTATAAATTAAAATATTTGTATTAAATATTTGTTTTTCTCTTAATTCTAATCAAAAATCTAGTCTTGTTAAATCTAGTCAAATAAGATTTGTGTAAAAAAAAAAAAATTGAAGTATGTAATTTGTTTATAAGGATAAAGTGCCTGTTTTACCTTTATTATTTAGAAGATTATGATAAATTACAAATTCAAGTTAACTCAGCTTTCACTGTACATATTAAAAATGTTCTTAACATTTATAGCTGACTCTAAACTTAAGCACAAGCTGAGGTAAGGGTTCCAATATACTAGAGGCAATTTACAATTTTTTTTTAGATAATATTTCTTTGGTATAAGATCAAAATAAACATCAGGGAAAGAAAGTGCTTTGAATCAATGTCACATGTCCATGAACTGGTTTTATTCACAACTAATTGTTTTAATCTGAGCAAATTTTATTTTAGGCCATATAAGTTTGAAGATAGAAAAGAAAAAAATGGAATTTGATATTAAGCATACCTTAATACTATTGAAATAAAGTTAGTATTTAAAACATAATTCTATGCATAAGCTGAAGTTATTGATTTTTTCATCTTTAATACTTCATGCAATAAACAAGTAAATAAATAAAATAGTAATAATAATAAATAAATAAAGATACAAAGATTTTTTATTGTTATTACTAGTATTACTATACATAAGAAAATTTAAAAAACTTATCAAATTTTGTAGAAAATTTGTAATACCTACATTTGAATTTTTGTTTTTGACATATCTACAATTGTATTTTATTTTACTTATTTGTAATTTTAGAAATTATTTTCTTAAAATTTATTTTTATATTTTGTTTCATTTACCGATGCATTATTTGGTAAAACAGATTTATTTCTTCAACCCCCCCCCCCCCCAAAAAAAAAAAAAAAATAATAATAATAATAATAAAATAAAAATAAATAAATAAATGAAAATATAATTTTATTGGCAAAATTTTATGGAAAGATTATACTGACCAAGATAATTAATAGGTGTAGAAAATTTTGTGGGACCAAATGAGGATGGCTTGTAAAGCAGTTGATTGAATCATGAAATGTAACATCATATATTCTTTGTACAGATAATTTTTTTAACATTATTTTTTATATCCTTTACATTTAAAGATAAAGAACTTACTATTTATTGATGTTTTATTTCCTACAGAGTATAATACTGAAATTCAAATTTTAATTATTTGTTGAAATATTTGAAATGAGTGTATATATTTTGTACACTATTATTGTTTATATTTTACTTATAACTCAGAATTCAAAATGTGTTTGTATCTAGTCAATAATTCTTCTTTTAAAGCCACCCAAAGCATTAAAAATCATTAAGACTTTAAACTTTCAACTATATCAATTATTTGCTGGAAGTGCAACAATTCAAATTAAACTGTTCTAAACTTTTACTCCCATAAAAAAAAATATTGTACAAATAATTTTTCTACAAAGAAATGCACAATTTTGTCTTTCGCTCTTCCAAATTTTATGAAGATATCAAAATATTGGCTCTATAAAACTATATTCAGTATTGTATTTGTCTTTTTTATATGCATGGATATAGTTGCATTGCTTATGAGTAATATTGATGAAAATAATTTTCTAGTTATTGTCTGGTTAATTTCAAAGAAGTGAAAGTACTATAGATGTTTGATGGAATTAATTTTTTTTTTTAAGAATGAAAAGTGACCTGAGACCTCTTTGGTGTGAAATTCAAATAACAGAATTTGGAAAACTCCATTTTTCAATAAGATATCCATAAAATACAAAGCAACAGTAATCCCATAGACAGCATTGCCAGTCTTATGACAATGCTTGCCAACACTTCTAATTTTAAATCAAGTTTCACACCAGTATTTTTTTTTTTTTAATATTTCATATTAATTTTCCATGATTAAATAAAGTAAAATTTATTACAGAAAATTTCTGGTATGAAGTCTCCCTCTTAAATCACAGACTTGACAACTATGTACACAGTATCATGCAGTTAGCAATGCTGCCCATAGGATTACATGAAGAAAGAGAAATGGAAAACCTGACTCATGTATATTCTTAAATTATATATATATTTGGCTAATTCATCAAACATTTGTTATATAAACAGCCAAAGTTGTTTTCTTTATTATTCATTGCCGTCCATCATTTATGGAGTCTAAATAAATAAATAAAACTTTTTTCATAGAACTGGGCTTGCAGTACAGTACCAGAAAAGATGAAAAAATTAAATTTTTTTTTTTTTCTGTATGAGTAAAATGTGGGGGTCAGGTATCGACTGGAATAGCTCAGTTGAAAGATCATCAGAAGGTTAACCCAAAAGTCCTAAGTTCGAAACTTGGTCTGGTCACTTTTTGGTGTTTTAAAAATTAACTTGGTCAATCCATCAAACATCTGTATTGTAAATGGTCAAAGTTAGTAACGTAATAAATTAAAAGTACATCTATTGTAAATTTACTCAATAACTATATTATTTCTTTAAACATATAAACATGGTTGATGAATAAATTTCTAAATTAAATATATATTTGTATATAGAATTTCTGTTTTTTATCTTTTGTACTTGTTTTTCCAATTTATTATTGTTAAGTTATAACTTTGGAATTGTTTTAATAGTTGTATTATATTAATATGTCTACTTTAAATGATTTATGTTATTTTTGAAATTCAATTCAAAATGTAATTAATTTTCATCCTACATCATTCAATGTCATCATCATCTGTGAAAAAACTGTGTATCAAGGCCGTAGTCAGAAAATTTTATCAGAGGGAAATCAAACTATAGTACATAATGTTAAACGTTAAAAAAATATAGTATAACTCAAACATTTTCACCAAATTTGCAAATTTTGGAGAGGGAGGGTTAAACCCCCAAAACCCTCTCTTGGCTGCTGCCTTGTTGTTTATGAAGAAATTTCACCTTAAACAGAATATTTCAAGATCCTTATGACAAAATATGATGTATCTTGTAATATAAAAACTTACTTTAATTATTATTATTGTTTATTTATTTTGTTGTTGTTAGTTACTTTAATATGTACGTACAAATGCTTTTTGAATGAATGTGACGCTGTTCATGCTGCACTTATACTTACCTTTTCCATCTGATGAAGGCTCATACTATTATTTTGAGTTGTTTGCAGCTTATGGTATTTACTTACAAAATTTTTATTCAGTTTATCACTACTGTTATTTATAGTTGAGTCAAGCTTTTTTTATTTAAAACATTGCTTCTTATATACTCAAGAAATATATATATTCATATTGTATTTTGGTAAATTTATCATTTAAAATCTGTGTATATTAACAGGGTTCCCACGGTCCTTAAAAGTCCTTAAGAAATACTTGAATTTCATTTTCTTTTTCCAGGGCCCTTGAAAGTACTTGAATTTTGTGCAAAGTCCTTGAAAATCCTTGAATTTTCCACTCCAATAGACGGGTTTAGCGTGAATTCTGTCAAGGCTAAACTATCTCCATCTCCACATGCGCACACCATTGTCTAATATAATGATTTTGTCATAAAATTCTTATTTCATTGTCTTGCTTTTGCATATAGTTTCAACTTATTTTTTTTTTGCCAGTCTCATACCTGTTTGATGGACTGGTCATTAATTCTGAGCACAAAGTGATGAGACCAGGACTCAAACCTAAAAACTTTGGGATAATCATAATGATTCCAAATCTTGAACTAATCGTTTTCTGACTCTTGTAAAAGTTAATTTGGTCAATCCATCAAAAATGTATTGTGAAAACAGGCAAAGTTATTCTAATTATAAAAAAAATATTACTAATGAAAGTAGTTACTAAAGTTTTGTGTATATGCCTAGCGTTCTGTGATTTTCCCCTAGTCCTTGAAAAATTTCAAATAGACCTTGAAAAGTCCTTGAATTCTTTTCTTTTTTAAGTGTGGGAACCCTGATTAAGTATTGATTAATCCAAACTATGAAATTATAAAATTTTTAATTTTACCAATTTAAATGTTATGTAGAACTGTGTGTGTATCTTTGCTATAATCTCTGAAAATCAACATTTTCCCTCTCTTTTTTAAATCTGTAGCATAGTGATTGGGTATATAAGGCATAATATGCATTAGATTGAAATTATTTTTGATTATTACTTTTTTTCTTTAAATAGTTGTAAATTTTCTCTTTATTAATTCTTTAATGCTATTCAAATAACTGCCATATTGTATAATTTGTCTGTACAAAACAATGTACGCTTTTGGTTGTAGATTATTGTATACAAGTCATCAGTAAAATTGCACAATTTCATAAAAAATATTTAATTCCAAAGTATTATTTTACTTAGCTAATGAAAATAAAATGCCATGCCAGGTATGTATTGTATGGATGGATGACTGATAGTGATACTGTTGACATTAGAGTTAATGTCTACCCCAAATTTATAAAAAAAAGTATATTATATCTTTTGTGATATTCTTTTTATATTAAATTCTTATAATCTTGTCTTAAGGCTCTCTATCAGTAAGCATCCAAACCCCATGATAACTTATGGAGAAAATAATCATTATTATTATTCATCCCTGTGGCAGAATTTAGGTAACACAGCGACATTGTCACAGAAAAGAAATTGTCACTTGCGGAAAGATTTGCTCATAAAAATGAAAAAATTTCTAAATTTAAGTAGAAAATAGAAACTTATGTCTTATATTTAAGATAGTTATATCTTCAACAGTCTATTAATAATATTCATCTTTATAATTATATGTGCATATTATGTGTAAATTAGAAAATATTGTCTTGCAGAAAAAGGTTTGCACGAACAAAGTTTGTTGCAGAAAAGCATTAAAATATTCTGTCACAAGGTTATTCATTAAGTAATGCATATTTTAAAATTTCATTTTCACATTCATAAACTTGTTTCCCAAAAATTGACTTTTTTTTTTATTTGAAATTTCATATTTTACTGCTTCAAAATAAAATATTAAAAGTTAAAAAAAAATCTATTTTTTAAAATCACGACATAATTTAACAGCCATAATTTTGGGAATGTGAAAACGAAATTTAAAAATAAGGCATTATTTAACATATAATAACGAGGATTATTTTCTCCATAGGCTAACATGATATTTGGATGAACTTGATGCTCACTGATAAAGAGTCTTAAATTTGTAAGATTTTCCAAATTAACATGTTGGTAAATTATAAAAAAGCACCACAGATTGCCGCTTTGTTTGTAGCACTTGCGCTTACTTTTTTCGCCTGATGAAAGGTTATGTTTTCTTTTGACCCTAACAATTATTGTGAGTTCTTCCATTTTTTTTTTTTTTTTTTTTTTTTTTTTTTGTGTATATTCAAAGTTTTGTACTTATGTTGATAAATATGTATTCATAAATAATTTTTTCACCCCCTATTTATAAAATCTAACTCTTCTCCATTCTTTTTTTAAAACTTTTTATTTATATGAATTTTATTTTAAAAATGAAATATATTAATATAGAATATATCTCTATGTTTATTTGTTTTAAATTTTTATTTTTGATGTCTATGAGATGGTTTTTACATAATTGAAATCAATAAATAAAAATTTAACATTGTTTTGATGAACTCTAATTATATTTAAATATGAAGTGTAGTTACAAAATTTGATCTTATGTATATAATTAATTAGAATAAACTTATTTTTTATATATATCAAGTAAATTGCTAAATCCTCTACTTTTCTTTCTTTCTTTCTTTTCTTTTCTTTTTTTTTTTTTTTTTTTTGGTGTGTGTAAGAGAGATTACAGATAACCCAAAAACAAACTGACATAAATCAATTTTGGAAGCTTCTTACTTTTAAATTTTGTTAAATTTCTTAATATTTCAAAAATATTGTATTATATGTTATTATACTTATTTAAGTAACACATTTTATTTGTCTTGCTTATGTAGAATTATATATATATTTTTTTATGGAGATTTTTTAAATTATTATTATTGTTATGAAAGTATTTAATTACTGTGTGTTTTCGTTTCATAATCTTTTCTATGCTATTGAGTAACAGGTCTGACATGATTTTATCAAAATAGGGGTGAGAGAAACCAATAAGATATTTACATCTTATTGAGTTTTTATTTTTAGGAAGCACCGTATCAGCAGTAAAATTGATCTCGAGTGATATGACTGGCATTTGTAAATGGAAAGTAGATTGCAATTTTGTTTTTTAAACACTCACATTATTTGCTATTTCTATAAAAGTGGTACCTCAAATATTCATAGGATTATAATAATTATTATTTATAATCTAATTTCATACCTCATTAAAGATTAATAATAATAATAATTATTATTTATTTATTTTTAACAAAGATAGGCAACAAGAAGAACTTTTGTTATTTATTTTTTCACTTAAAAAAATAACTAAAATAAAATATTGACCTTTTTTTTTTCAGTACCTTGAGATCTTTCAAAACAAACTTTTACTAGATTTTTTTTTTTTTTCTTTTACTAAATGGTAGATACTTCTCTATAAATAAATACAAATTTATATTACAATTATAAAGTAACTTTTTTCTCCTTAATTCTCTCAGATGGAATGAGGATGTAGTGTTGTTCATCTTGGATTTGAAAAAGGACAGAGCACTTATTCTGAATATCAAAGAAGATAAATCTGTATTAATTATACTTATTACAGTTTTAAAATATGCAAATGAAACATTAAAAAGAAGAGAAAGAAAAAGTGCTGATGCTATTTTAAATGCTAATTTTCAGGAGAATGTAGCATTTAAGGAAATTTTCATTATGAATGTTAACTTAAAACTGCTTGTTTTTTTTTTTTTTTTTTTTTTTTTTTAAGAAATTTATATTTTAGTTATCAGACATTTTTTATCTATAAAAATTTCAAGAATTTTATTGGAGACCTTTGTCATATCATGATTAATCTAAGTGAAAAATTAAACTCTTAAGCTGTAGAATAATATTTGCTAGTTTTTAAAAGAATTATTAATTTTCTGTGTTTTCTGCAGGATTATTTTTTAATTTTTTTACAGTAAAGCACCGTTTATACGCCTTACATTTATACGTCCTTTTAGTGAAGTCTCGATTCATTCCTATTCATTTTAATGCAAAAATTCTTTGTTTATACGCCTCTAATAACGGTTATATGTCTTTTTCACTTTACCAAAATTTGCAAAATTTCTTGACCTGTCATTATTTTCCCTTCTAAATAATATGGATTTTTCCTGGAAAGATCAAAGAATACTGATCAAAGAATCAGTTTAATTCACAGTAGAATTTTTAATACTCATAGACAAGCATCAAATCAGATAAATATTAAAGATTTTTAATATTATTAAATAACTGTCTGTATGGACATAAATCATATGCTTATTATTAAAAATACGCAACATATATTATTAATATTCAAAATGTGTTCATATAGTTCTTAAGAAATGTAATATAATACACAATATATGTAATTAGTACCCAGTCATGCATTAATAGTATGATTTCCCTCAATTTTTATAATATATATATATTTTTTTTTATTAATTATTATCTTGAAAAAAGTATAATATACATTTACTAACTTAAGAAACTTTATTAACTAGTATTTTCATATAAATTTTGCTTAAATGTCATTAAATTTGTGGTAATCAAAGTGTTATTATTAAAATTTTGATTATGCGTTTTTCATTTATGCGTCTTTTTACATCAGTCCCTTGAAAGACATATAAACGGTGCTTTACTGTATTTAATTTTTGGGTCTCTTTTTAGGAATTATGTATGCTTCACTGTCCACAAATAAAAATAATAAATATGTAAAAATAAAAATATTTTTTAAAGCTTATAATAAATGTCTCAAACAATCCTTTTTTAATTAATTATTTTATTTTTATTATTAAAAAAAAAGAAAGAAAGAGAAGAAAAATGTTACTTCTAGCATGAATGTAGGATAGCAAAGACAAGGTTGTTATTTCTGAATAAGAAGTATGCGTCAATTAAAACTATTAAAAATGCTGTAAAACTTTATTTCATCCTTAATGTTTACGGCTACTGCATGCTGCCCTCATCCAAGGCATGAAGTGAGCTGACAATTTGTTTGTTATTGCTTTGTGTTCTATTCTTCTTCTCTCTTGAGCATGAAGAGCCACCTTTTGTCTATTTCAGAAGATTCCGTATAGTGTAGCAGTCCTCATTAAAGATGAAATAATGTTTTACAGTGTTTTTAATGTTTTTTAAATTTTAATTGATTATATATTTTACACTTAATGTAATTTAAAAAATGAACATAAGAAATGTGTGATTTCCTAATTGTAGAACAATCAAGAAACTTAAATTTTCAAAGATCCTGCAGTGTGTGATGCCCTTGTTCTAAAGCATTAGCTCATCTTTTTACATACAAAAGAATAATTATATTTGGCATGGATCATATGATATCCATGTATTTTTTCTCCCCTTATTCATATTGTATATTGTCATAATAGTGATGTATAGAGATAATATATTAATTGTTGATTGGTTTTAATAAAAATTCAAAGCTTTTCTAAATGCTACTGAAAAAAGACAAGTTTTAACTTAAAGAATTTTGTGTAAATATCAATATCAGTTTATTATATCATGTAGTTTTTATTCTCTCATCATTTTCTTCTTTCATCCATATCCTATGGTGTTTAATCTCTTTTTATAAAGTGCCATTCTGATATTAAACATGTAAAAATTTAATCAAAGCTTATGATAATGTAGTACATATATATTTTTTACTGTATACAAAATTTGTGGTAATTTTTGTGAAAGAACTGTGCTTTACAGTATAACAACAAATAAATATAACTAATTTTATGGCTTTCTATTCAAATTTTCAGCAGTATTGGTTATGTAAAAATTAACTTTTTTCTAAAGCATAATTAATATGTGTATGAACTAATAAAAATAAACAATAAACTAAGGATTATTTAATATAAACAAAACAATTATTAACATAAAGATTATTTAATATTTACTAAATAAGTTTTTTTAAAAATGTGCGAGTTTTGAATACGTACAAATTTACTAAATTTCTTATCTGTAAGATATTTTCTAGAATTCAATATTGATCTTTTCTTTTCCAACTTCTGTAAAAGAATAAATTTTTCTGTTTCAATGGTTCTATTTCAATAGTTCTGTTTTTAATGTCATATTTTAAAGATTCTATGGAGTCCATTTATGTTAATAGTATTCTTCATCCACATCATGATGGTAACATCTCACATCATAATGGTTCTCTACATCCAACATTTGTAAAACATAATATTTATAATTTTAAACATCCCGTTGCTATAAAAATGCTAATGAAATTTGGAAGGAAAATGTTTCCAAGTGTTTGTTAAAATGAGAATTAGTTTCCTTTTCTCTTTTAATTAATTTTGAAAATTTTGATTTTAAAATTGATTAATGCTGTGTCTCAAATTACAATTTCTTAACAAACAACAAATGCACTTATTATATTTTAAGATAATAAGAGTCTTTTTAATATCTGTATTATGAGATAAATAAGCATATTTCTTATGGCCTCTTAAAAATATATACTAATCCATTCAAAAAATATATAACCTACATTATATGAAATTTATATTTAATCTATGTATATTTATTACTTAATGATAAAAATTATTATTATTATTATTTATTTATTTATTTATTTATTTTATTTATTTATTTTATTTATTTTTTTTTTTTTTTGATTAATAGTTTTATTTTTTAGAGTTTTTTCTTCATTGGCTTAATGTTTAGTCACATTATTAGAAAAGTAAAAACTGATAATTTTTTTTAAGTTAGTTTATATTTTATTATATTTTATTTTTAAATAATTGAGATACAGGCATTGTGTTTTTATTCTGCAGTTATATTTAGCTAATATCGAATATTAATATTTTTATAATGTTTCATGTTTCTTCCTGCTGTAATACCAGATGTCACCAACTTGATAAATTCATTGCAAGTGTAAAAATTTTGCTATTTACTTTTTTCTAAGGATACTTATGTGATTATCAACCTAATAAATTCGCAAATACCTTGTATTGCTACATGTACTTATATTTAGTTTTTATGAATTAATTTTCTTTTTTTTTTCTAATAAAATCTGTCAAAACTTGCTTGATTAATGTGAAACCCTAAAAATTACATTAAAGAGCACAGCCATATCTATTTTAATTATTGGAATCTGAAACTTGATTCATTAGCTAATTAAGATTTATGATTTTGTCATGTTTTTAATATATTTCAATATTCCTGGACAAAGTTTGCTCTCAACGTAGAACTGATTCACCAAACCAGTGCTTATTTGAGTGCTTGATTCTTGGTGGGTGATTTTAAGTAATGTTTGCAACAATGTATTGGTGCAAATGAAAGCCATTTAAATGATGTAAAAAAAAAAAAATAGTTATAGTAATTTTTAAGTAATGAAAAACAAATTTGGTTTAATTTATGCACAGTTTTATGTGTGTCTGTGTGTGTCTTTTATTTTTTATTGTAATTATTTATTTTAACTATTATTATATGAAATGTATCATTTCAGTTTGTATTATGTTTATTGAAAAATTCTTTTGATAGTAATCATTCAATTTTATATCCCAGCTTATTATCATGTCCATTGCTTTAACTCCAAAATGTGTTCGAGTACATATGTAAAATAATTCAATCCATATGAAAATAAATTATTTAATGTGTAGATTTGGAGCCTTTTTTTAATGTGTGTCTGATTTTTTCTATATTATTATTTTTATTTTTATTTATTTATTTTAATTTGCTACAGAGATCAAGATAATTTTCTTTAAATGATTAAGTAACTTTGCTTTTAAATACTGTTGTATAATTTCATTCTTGATAATAATAGCCTTTATTTCACAGCAATCACGTGTGAAATTAACACCATGGCTACAACAATCTACACTGTTAAAATTCAAGAGTAAACAAATATATGTAAGGCTATCTTTTTACGAACATAGAAATCTGCCAAGGATACCAAGCAGTGGCAGATCCAGAACTTGACTTTTGGGGGGTGGGGGGGGGGCTAAGATTTTTCAAAGTGTTATTCTAGGCCAATAAAAAATTTACAATTGCAAAATTCAATTATGAATGACAGTTTTTTTTTTTTTGGGGGGGGGGGGGGGCTTCAGCCCCCTAGCCCCCCCCCCTTAAATCCGTCACTGATACCAAGACTTGGGAAATAATCAATTAAACTAAGTTCATCTAGTTTATATGATTTAATTAAATAAAAATTTTATTATAAATTTAAAATTATTAATTATTTAATATTAAACTATCAAGACAATAATATATACACACACACACACTTTTTTTTGACTTGACATGAAAAGAAATATATTTATTTACATGTGAATAAAATAAATTGAAATTAAATTTGTCAAAAATTAAACTTACATTGACAAAAATTTTCTTGTTATTAAATAAATGAAAATATGATTTGTTATAAAAATTAAATTAAATGTTTGTTAAAATGCATTAAAAAATAAAATAAGAGAATATACACTAAATAAAATTTAAGTAAATGGTATTTTTAAACATTTTAGTAAAATCCTTGAATTAATTTTTTTAAGCTAAATAAATCAGAATAATATATATATGACAGTAAACTTTTCAGTTTGTATTTGGGAAATAAATCAGAATAGTTTACTTGTCTATCTGTATGCATCATTTATTGTTACATTTATTTAATTATAATCAAATTTGTTTCCTAATTATAGAAAAAATTAGATAAGAAATTTGCTGCTATTAAGCCAAAAATTGCTCTAAAAAGGACTATAGCTGTTCAGAAAAAATAAATAAGTTCAGCCTATTTTAAAAAGCCTTTATCATGTTAATTTTTGAAGGAAAAGAAAAAGAGTATGATGCAAAATTATCCATTTATTAAGCTATGATAAACCAGCTGGATTATATTTAAAAGTAACAATTTAAAATTATTTTTCATTCTGTTCTGAAAAAATTATTTTATTTATTATTATTGTTAATTTTTATGTGTTACAAATGAGTAAAATTCATTGCCTGCTCAAAAAAAAAAAAAAAAAAAAAAAAAAAAATCATTGTATTGAATTAATTAATTTTAAATGTTTATTTTGTTTAATAATATTCTTCATTATACAGCCTAATATTGGCTGTATAATAAAAAATAATGTTTTAACCTTAATTTTTTTTACTTTAAATGGGTTATTTTGTATACCGAAAGTTATTAAACAATTATTTTTTAATATCTGTTATTTTTGGAACCCTGCTATATTTGAAATGTATATCCACTCACAACTTCTGTATAAATCATAGATAATAAGGTATAGAGTGATCATTGAGGGTGAAAGTGTGATTATTTTTCATTCGGGGAAAGACAGCCATTTTACCCTGTAATGGTTGTCTTTCCCGAATGAATACACATGGATAATTTAGAAAATAAAATTTATGAATAATTTATGTACTAAAGGTGAAGGAAAAATTCCAGATACAGTTTCAAATCCTTTTTCTTTCTTTTGTTTTTTACTATATCTTTGACTTTATTAATATTTAAACTTTTATATGTTAAAACTAGCAAACTTCCCAAAGCCACTGCTAACTATATTTAAAAGAATTTTAAAAATTCCATATTACTTACTAATATAAAATCTTAAAAAATATTCAAATTTAAAAAAAAAGGTATTCCGTTACTATGTATACAGTATTTATTTCATAATAATAACAAAGCAACTGATTATAAATATTATATTTTTCATTAGTCAAATATAACTTACTGATGAAAACATATCTCATTTCCTTTCATATATTTATTAAAACAATTAAAAGTGATGCACGATTTCGGCATTTTCAAAATTCATCAACATTCTTTTCTATTACTATTGTCGAGTGTCATACCCACTAATGACTGATGCCAAAAATTTTTTTTAGTGTCAAAAATCTTTGGTCGATAACATGGGGATGATAGATTATATAAATTACTATATCTGTGGTATAAATAATCAGATTTTTATTTTTTTTCTCCCTTATGTGAAGTTTTTGTATAGGCCGTGGTTAGAGAACCGGCAGCCGGGTAAGTATTATAGACCCGGCAGTCTTCTGCACTTGCGTATTAGAACTTCCAGGTATGGAATACTTCATCTGTACCTGAAGTGCCGGGTGACACTGAGTATGAATATATATATTTTTTTTTGAATGGTTCTTATTCCTAACAGATAAATGCATAAAAGTAAACATAGCGTCAGTCAAGCATATAAGTCTGATGTGTATTTTAACAATTAGCAAACGAATAAATAGCGCCGTGGTAGCTGTTTTTCAACCAGTCAACTTTGTAATCAATCTAGCTGGTGCTGCCATCTTTCGAAATGATTTGAAACCAAAGATTTTCTAAAACTAATCTTTGTGAAAACATGCAAATTTAAAAAATGAAATTTCTTATACTATACTGATTAAATTAAAATTTAGATTAATATTTTTAAATAATTTAGTTTTTAAAAATCCTAATATAGTAATAGAAACTACTTTGGAGAAACCATGCAAAGTTGAAAAATTAAAATTCTTGAATTAACTGATAGAATTCTTTTTTAAAAAATATATTTAGTTTTTAAAAGTCAAAATATAATAATATAATAAAATAATCTTTCAAGAAATCTTGTAAAGTTAAAAAAATATATATATATATATTTTTTTTTTGTACGATACTGATTAAACTAAAATGATTAAAAATATATTTAGTTTTTAATAATCTAAATATAATGTATTAGAAAAATCGTTGGAGAAATCATGCAAAGTTTAAAAATTAAACTTCTTGTACTATATTTATTACATTAAAGATTTAAAAAATATATTTATTTTTTAAAAATCAAAATATAATACTATATTAAAATAATCTTTCAAGAAATCTTGCAAAGTTAAAAATAATTTTTTTTGTACTATACTGATTAAACTAAAATTTTTAAAAATATATTTAGTTTTTAATAATCTAAATATAATGTATTAGAAAAATCGTTGGAGAAATCATGCAAAGTTTAAAAATTAAACTTCTTGTACTATATTTATTACATTAAAGATATAAAAAATATATTTAGTTTTTAAAAATCCAAATATAATAATAAATTAGAATGATCTTTGGAGTAACCACAAAAAGTTGAAAAAAAATTTTTTTTTTTTTTGTACTATACTGATTAAATGAAATTTTTTAAAAAATATATTTAATTTTTAAAAATAAGAATATAATAATATATTAGAGTAATATTTCGAGAAACCATGTAAATTTCAAAAATTAAATTTCTTTTAGTGTACTAATTAATTTCAAAATTTAAAAATAAATTTAGCTTTTAAAATCAAATATAAATATACATAAGAAATGTAATGGTTTTTGTATAATGTAAAATCTCCCCCCCCCCCCATTTTATACACATATATTTTTATTTTAATCATGTACATTATCAATTTTCTTAAATTTTTTGTTTTAATTTGCATTGTGGAGTAATATAAGATCTCATAAATATCTGTAGCAATTAGCTTAATTATATTAACTTATTTAATGAAAGATAACGTAACAGATAAAGCAAAAAATATAGAGTAAATAAAACTGAATAATGAAACAAATATTTAGCAAGAAAAATCAAAATATAAAACATGGTCAATACAAATAAATGCGAATTAAAGCGGCAATATGAATTATCAAAAGCATGTGTTGATAAGAATCATTCACTTTACCGGCAGATGAATAATAAATCACCTGGCAATCATACTGCGCAAGCGTCAGAACTGCCGGGAGTATAATACAGACCCGACTGCCGGTTCTCTAACCACTGCGTTTTGTATAATGATACCACATAATTTTCATCAAAATTTGAGAATATGTTTGTGTGTTTTCTTTCATAAAAATAGGCTATTTGTTATTGAATGAAGATATTTTCATTCAAGCAGTTCTAACTTATTTTTAAAAAGTTATCTATATAAATAAAGAGAAGTGTCTGTGTGTGTGTGTCTGTCTGTCTGTCTGTCTGTCTGCCTGCGCTGTGGTGCTCACACTACTGATCACTTAGCAGATGGGTACCTGGGACCCTGAGGGTGTACACCTCATCGAGATTTTTTCGAATTTGAATTTTTTTAAATAATTTATTTTCAATTTTAAATATTGGCTTCTATGTTTCATTTTTCATAAATTCATTCTTCCATTGTAATCATCTCCGTATCTTAGCAACGGTTATTAAGCTATTAATTTTTTATTTAATACATTCACTTGAAGGCATAATCTTTTTTTTTTTTTCTTTTTTCCTTTTTTTAATTTATTATATTTATTGAAAATAAAATGGTTATGCAGTAGAAAAAATTACGTATATTAAATTTTAAATTTAAAAACGTATTTATAAAAGATTTTTATGTCTAATTTTTATAGTATAACAACTTTTTATTTTTAATTTTTAAATTAATTCCTTTAACAGATATATATATATATTTTTAATTTATAGTGTTTACGAAAAAAATGGTAGTATACAATAGAAGTATTAAAGTGAATAAAATTTATTTGTTTTTTATGTATTTAATTCCTTTTAAAAGAAAATCTACTTTTTATTTTATTATATTGGTTAGAATAAAATTGTAAATACCGGGAGCTATAAAATACATGGTTCAAAAACTAAAATATTTAATAGATGCTGAGATACTGTCATCTTTAAAATCGTAGTTCTTAAATAATAGCAGATCCACCTGTCATCAATAAATATCCAAATTGAAATGCCCAGGAAAGAGCTTTCTACAGGCAGTGGGAACCTGGACCCGATGTAGTGTAGACGAAAAAAGTGCTGCCAAACGCAACGGGTACCTGAAACGAGGTTTTGAGCAATTTCAGTGTAATTATTTCAGTTTTTATTTATAATGTGATGTAAAAAATAAATACGGGTTCAAATTCTTTTGAAAATTCATTTAAATATAGTGACCAGCGAAGCGGGCGTAGCCTGCTAGTTATACAATATTTTGTAAATTTTCAAAGACTCACATACAAAATAAATAAATAAACAAAACAAATAATAATAATGATAGAAATGTTTTATAATTTATTATACATCAAACATATGCAATGCTAAAAGCAGTATAATTTATAATGAATATAAATGAAAATAAAGAGTTGCCTCAAAAAATATTCTTATGGGATAAATGATTTTCACAACAACCTGTTTATTAATGGGTAATATGTATATATATATATATATATATGTATATATATACAAGATATACATACAGTTGTGTTTGAAAATGAACTGACTTTAAAAAAAAATTATTTTTTAATTGTTATTTTAGTCAGCATTTTGTTTACTTAATGAAAATATTTTTTGTGCTCTCTCCTTTTTAATCTTTCAAACATAATTGGTGTTCTGTTCCGATATTTTAAACTTTGTAAATGAGTTTCTATCATAAAATAGTTTCTCAATGTATTTTATATTTATTTTTTAAATGCTTTTTTATTATTTGTTAATTCAATAAATAGAACAGTTTACTGAGAATCACAATTTTGAATAGTGGTAAGCTTTTGCATTTAGATTCACTGTAGATTTTTAATAAAATTAAAAATTATAACTTTTTTTCTTTCTGAAAAGTGTTTCCTCTTGTGTAGTTATTAAAGCGCTGGTCACTAGTAAAAAAATATCAAATTGAAGTTTTGTTTTTAGCATTGACATTGCTAATTTTTCTAATTCTATTTTAAGCTATGTATGGTTTTGATTATTTAGCTGTAAAAGGTAAAAGAAACATAAAACCTTTTAAACAGAACTTCGGCCAGCTTATCTATAAATAAATAAAATCACCAAGATGTCTTTTATAACATATGATACACTATTCATCCTATCGTAGATCTCATAATCACTATTTTTGAGAAAGTTGTGTCCTTTGTCTACTGTGAAACTCTTGCCTTTATTTCAGATTAAAAAGTGCTGTTATAAAGCCTCTATACCATTATATTTGCCAATGATTTCGAGCCCAATAACTGTTAGTCTTTACACCATTGCATCTGTATATTTTCAGCGAAAAAATATTCTTGTAGTTTATGAGGCTATAAAGCCTCATGGACTGCAAGAATATTTAAAAAACCAATATAGATAAAGCCACAAGAAAAAATATTTCGTAAGACATTATTTCTGTATTGAAAATTCTTCTGGCTGTTGACCTTTGACCTTTCTTTTCACTATTCTTCTGTTCATGATCTTCCATTGGTCATTTTTTTCTCATTAGGTCTGATGTCCCACAATCGGGTTCTTTCTTGCAACAACTTGTACAGTCTTTAATACGAATTCCAAAGCCTTTTTCGGTGCAAGCAGGCAGGCAAGTTTTAGAACAACTTCTTTGTAGCATGACAAAGACACCTCCAACTCTTGTAATGATCGCCTATCAAATAAAAGGAAAATATATTCATATCATGGTATAAATTCTACAAATCATAAGTTTATATTTATCTGTACTAGTTAATCTGTTAACTGATATTGATCATTTGATTAAATATCAGAGTGGTTGATTCATGTATATTCCTTTGCACCACTCTAAAATATCCTTTTGGAAGATTTTGGATATTCTGTTAAATTTACTCTTATCAGTGCCTTTCTCTCATCTGGAGCTATGGAACTCATTCCCAAGAAAAAAAAGTCTAATTTCAATAGTAAGACACATAATGTAAACGTACATATTTTTACAGGCACATAATTTTCCTTTAGTAAATTAATCTATTATTTTACTTTATAAAATTTTTAATGCTGCATTTCTTTTTTTAGAATTGTATATTTGTACGGACATGAAAAACAGGCTGCACTAAACCAAATGAAATGAATACATATTTTTCATATGCATAAAAGCATGTTTCATGTAGAATATGGTATAAAAATCATTCATTTTTCGTTTACAGGGTTACACAAGAACAAGAAAATAATGGTAAAATACTTGGAAATTTATGAAAGTGCATTTCAGGTTGTGCTGTGTGTTATTAATATAGGATTCTCTATAACTGCACAATGTGGTGCGTGTATAATTTTTAGAAGATATACAGGGCTGCAAATAATTAAGTGAAAATACTCTTTTTTATTGAATGTAATTAATGGATATACTTTATTATAATATTTTACCGTGTCCAGGAAAATTCCTCAGAAATTAAAATTAATTCCTTATACCCGTACGGTAAAAAAGTATTTTTTAAAACTAATTTTGCATTTTTTTTTTTTTTTTTGTATATTTACACGTTTTGAGGGTTCCCTGAATACTGAAGTTAAATTTTAATGTTTAAACTTTGTCTGTACAGCTTAAAAAAAATTGTCTAATAACTTAAACATAAAAAAATTCAGACAATTGAAATATTGTATTTTGAGTTTATTATAAGAAAAGTTTGATGAAAAACTATTGATTTCTTGATTACTTGAAAAGTTTGATCATGAATGACAAGTTTTAAGGAATGGTGTGAGTGAAAGTTGTCTGAATAATTTTGAATGAACTTTTAAATTGAATAACAGCTTTTATATGTACAATATTCAAATAGGGTTACAGGTTACATACAATATTCAAATTCCCCTGTTTGAAAATTGTATGTACAATATTCAAATGGAGACTCTCACACAGAATTATTTATCAGATAAAGCCATTCCAAAGTCTAATTTTAATTGTTTCTAATGTAGATTTATATAACAGTACTTGTTATCTTACCCAAAATCTCTATAGTAATGAATTTCACAGTAAAAGGAAGTCGTGTGAGTACCACATCAGACTATTTACTAAAATTATGCATTTTGAGGTGCCCCAAATGTGAAAATCAAGGTTTTAGTAGTTGTTCTGTGTGTATGTCTTTTATCAGTGTAACTTAAATGAAATAATTGCAGGAAATTTAAATTTGGTAGTTTGAAGCTCAAATGAAAGTGCCACTTGAAAAGTTTGATCAAGATTGGTAAGTTGCAAGGAATGATGTGTGTGAAAGTTATCTGAATAATCTGGAATAAACTTTTATATTTAATAACATTCATAATTTTTTTATGAATGTTATTAAATATAAAAAGGTTCTCATTATAGCGTGAGACTGTGAGAATATTGCATTTTTTTTTTTTTTTTCCTCACTTAAAAATTTTAGTACTGTGAGAAATCGCACACATTTTTCATTTTTCTGGAATCAATTAAAAAAAACACTAAAAACATTTTTTTTTTAGACTTACATGTGTCCTATGATAGAAAAAACATGTGACAAACTGGACACTGATCTTCTGAAGAATATGTGGCTTCTTGGTTCCCTCCACCCAATCCATTCAACAGATTACAGCTAAAGTAAAAAAGAAAAAACTTTCTGTTCTTCTAAAAAATGTGAATGCACCTAATACTTCATAAACACAGTTTGAAATCTGTCCTAGAAGAAAAACCTGCTCAGATGAGTAGAAATTAGGTTCTAGTTATCTCTGCTCTGCATCCGCTATAGAAACCACACAAAACTTGAAAAACATAAAAAAATTGCATTAATTTCAGATATGAATTTTTTATGTCCATGTAAAAGACCTATTATCATTATTCTAAGTTTTTTGGGGGTCACCTTATTTTTAGAAATCTCACTTTATATTTGAAGAAGGGTGAGAAATTCTCACCCAATTTTTTTCCTCTGATGAGAACTCTGCCTTAATCTGTTTATTTTCATTCAAATGCAGAAAGATAAGAAAGTTGTATGATTGCCACACTATATTATTTTTCTTTTCTTTCCTTTTCTTTTTTCAGATTTATTGAAACAGCTATTCTGGACTAATACAGTTGTTAAATCATACAAAAGTTTAATTCTGCCTTCAATTGTATTGATATTTTTCTATATATCTTCCAAAAATGATTAAAATTAAGGTGAAGTGGCACCACTGAAGTTTTCATTTCTGTTTAATGCAATTGCAGACATGCCAAGTCTCCTGCTTTTTGCTTGTTTTTCTATGCTCCTGCTTTTCTATTCATTTCTCCTGCTTTTCTGATGTAATTTTTATCTATCCCTCTTAGCATAATTTATGCTTAAAATTTGTGGGATTGGGTAAAAAATTTGAAAGAAAATTGAAATTTATCTTGCCCTGCAATATATCAAGTTCAGTTTGAATGTGAATTACTATACAATGCTTTGAAACTAATTTTTTGCTAAGAATAAATTTTTAACTTTAATTTTTGCAAAAATGAAAAATGTCTTATCAATTTTTTTTTTTTTTTTTTTTTTTAAATACTAAAAACCCATTATTGAAAACTTAAAGAATTCAAATTTCATTAGAATATAGCTGATATTTTCATTTCTTTATTACCTTTTCTTTTACAAAGATAATTAAGGTTCTTATTGTTTTATATTAGGAGTAGAATGATCAAATTTCTCTATTTTAACTTAAATTTTAAATAACTGTATGTCTGAGGGTTTTTTGTTTTTTTTTTTTTTTTGATAGTTTGTTTTACTGCAAGAAAAATATATTATTCATTTAATTTTAATACTGATGCTCTGTAAATACCTCCTAAGCTTATAAAGCTTTACTTAAAATTAAATTTGCATTATTTTACTCATTTTTCTTACAAACTTTCTTGTTGGACAAAGTCTCGTGATTTCTGTTAAAAAATCTCCTGCTTTTTTGTCATTAGAAGTTGGCATCTCTGCAATTGATGGAAGTTTTTTGCTACATTTTTGAGCAGTGACTCAACAAATACTACTGAGGAAGAAAAATTAATTATTCATACACATATTGTAAGTGAAGTTTTTTTAAGTTTTATTTTCAGCTCTGGCTTTTTGCATATGTTTTGAGGTGGCCTGTAATTTGAAAGTACATTTTTTAGCGGTTTATCTGTATCTAAATCTGATATCAGCGTAACTTAAAAGCAAATAACTGCAGGAAATTCAAATTTAGTATTTTGAAGTTCATATTAGTTTGCCACTTGAAAAATTTGATCAAGATTGGCAAATTTGAAGGCAAATTAATAAGAGCTTTAAACATTCATTTTGATAAATGAAGGCACTATAATTGAAAGGGGCAGTAGCCCCCTCATGCAAATCAGTATATCAAATAAAAGTGTTTCTAAAATTATTTTAGATTTTTTTAAAATTAGATTGAACTTTATTATCTTACCTTATTGATCTTACGACGTAATCTGCAATCTGTCTTTATAGTATTGAAATGCAGGGTAAGAGAAAGTCATGTGAGTGATACGTCAGATTATTATGGATGTTTACTAGAACCTACTTAAAAGAATTAGGGATGGATTTTGAAATTTATTCTTTAGTTTTGGAGAAAAAGATTATAAAGTGTATGTCTATGTAAAAATTTGCAAAAAAGCTCATGATTTTGTCATATTTTTATTTTTAATATTTTTTTATTTAACGCTGATGCAAAATCCATTCCTAATTCTTTTAAGTAAGTTCTATTAAACATCCAATAATAATAATAATAATAATAAGTTCTTTTTTAAATATCTTAATATATTTTCTTAAATAAAAAGGTTTAGCATTTTGAAGATAATGAATTCAAGAAAAAATTAATTTAAAAATTTCAAATCTATAAAATGTACATCATAAACCATAAAAATTGTTGCCTGAATATATATTTTATTGAACATACTTAATGTATTTCAGTTTATAAATATCAAATGGAAATATAAGCTTTTATATGAAACCTTCAGTGGTGCCAAGTCAAAGGTGCTAAGTCCCCTTAAGTCAATAAATAAATAAATAAAATAAAAAAATATTCTTATCCAATTAATTAATATCAATATAATTTAAAAATTAATTAAATTAAGCAAACAATAATCTAGTGTGTCCTTCAAACAACTTTCTCTTACCCTGAAATTTAATACTATAAGTACGGATTGGAGATTAAGGGTTAAGATAACGTGTACTGTTATGTAAACCTATGTTAAAACAACTCAGATAGGCATCGGAACAGCTTTATTTGACAAATAATTCTATGTGAGGTTAGCTACCGCCCCCTCCGTATCATTATTGTACCTACATTTATAGAGAATTCAAATCTGTAATTAAGTCCAAAAGTTCATTTAAAATTATTCAGACAACTTTCACACGAATCATTCCTTGAAACTTATCAATCATGAACAAACATTTCTAGTAAAAAACGTATTCACTTCAAAATACATCGTTTGGATTGCATGAAATTATTTGTTTTTAATGTACTCTAACAGACACAGACTAAGATCAAACTATAAAGCTTGACTTCTGTATTTAGGAAGCCTCAAAACGTGTAAATATACAAGAAACCAATCGATGAATATTTTACTTAAAAAAATACATTATTTACCATATGACTTTGAGGAATTAATTTTAATTCCTGAGCAGCTTTACCATCACAACCTAAAGTACACTTCCATCAATTTTCAAGTATTATCACATTATAATCTAGTTCTTTTGTGTAGACCTGTAAACGAAAAATGAATGATTTCCATACCATATTCTACATGAAACATGTTTTTATGCATACAAAAAATACATATTCGTTTCATTTGGTTTAGTGCAGTCTACAGATGTTAAACTCTACTCACCTGCAATTTCCGCCATAGATGTAATTTATTTGAATTCTCTTGGGTGTTCCTGTACACGAACCATTTGCTTGATCTCAACGAAAAGTTTAGTGTAGCATCCTTATACGATACACATTTAGAATTCCAAGTTTGACCCTTCTGCTATAATTTGTTTTTGAGATAGGCTGATAACAGACATACACATACACAGACCAACTGGTAAAAACATGATTTTTGGATTCAGGGGACCTCAAAACGTGTAAATATAACAAAAACTCGATTTCGAAAATTTGATCCAAAAACAATACTTTCTCTGCCTTATGGGTAAGAGAAAGTAATTAATCATCTGTAGGCAGAGATATTTTTAACTCCTCTACAAGCATATTTTACGCATTAAAATCTAAAAATACTCCTTAAAATTTTAACCATGAGTATTTTTCACGCTTTATATTTTTAGGTTAAATTTAGTGTATTTTGTTAAATATGTCTGAAAACAAAAGTTTATATTCTTTCTACAATTCAATGCTCTGCATACTTTTTTTTTTTTTTTCTAAATCACTTAATGTCTTCTCTTACAATGGATAAAAAGTTTTTATAATTAAAATTATTTTAAGCAAAAATGTAAATATTTGCATCAACAATAGAATTTCTCAGATTCACATATGGCCTTATCATCTTTCAATGTTCACTGTAATTTATAAACTGAGTCACATGTTCATATTCTGAGTTCTGATATTATAGTGTACAAATTATGCTGAAAGGAATATTATTACAACTGGCCAGTCCATATAATGTAACTTGAACTCATAACTGAAACTCATAATGTGAGTTCATATACATTCATATACATTTCATATACATTATATTATATTATTTCATTTTTGAACTTTAAACTTAAGAAAGAAGTAAAATTTAGCATGAATTCGCGAAATATCAACTTTTTTCCATTCCACTTTTTTTTACTCCTAATAATACCAAAGTCACTCCTTCAAAAAAGATCAAGGAGTATTTTCACTCCTAGGAAAAAATTCTAGCAATATCTCTGTCTGTAGGTGATAATGTGTTTAATATGTACTCCATACAGTACACTAGATTCCAGAGGCATCCCATATACATATCGCAATGTCTCATTCCCATCATATCTCAAAGCATCTTACATAGAATATTACAATTGGTTCTCATTGAGATGTACTTCCTGAGGCATTCTGAATACGCAGACACAGATTTTGTGTAGTATGTGCAGAGATCTGTGGGATGTATCATAGGTGTTCCAAAGCAGTGTCACAGTGCCGAGATAGTTCCTGTCACAGTGAAATATCTCAGATGTTCCACATGCGAACAGAACATCTGAGGGACATCAGAATGTCGCAATGTGATGCTCTTGCAACGTTTCAGAGCGTAAATGTGCTGTATGGGTCATACCCAAAACATAATAAATTTTGTTTATAATTACTTTTTAATATCAGTACATTTTATTGCCCAAGCAAAATCGTTTAAATTATAATAGTACAACTTTCTTGTGTATAATAAAGATGTTACATAAGCACTTAGCACAGAAATTTATCACCAAAATTGTCGAAATGAACCTCCATGTGTCTACTGAATTACACAGTTAATACAAAATTGTCTGTAAAATGAGTTTTACAACAGCAGTAATAATCTCACAGTTAGAAGGCAACTTTGCATGTTTCAAAATACTGCTATTGGAGGTTGAATTTTAACGTAAATTGTATTTTCTTTCGACCTTTTGTTCATAAAACTTCATGAAATAATGGTATTTGATCTTTTTGACTTGTTACATTTGTCATTGTATTATAACTTTTTCGAGACTTGTTATATAAAATAAACTAATAAAAGTTCTTAAAAATTAAATTTTTTCTAGAAAATATATTTAACTATAATGATTTGGTCGCTCACAAAACTGTCTTGTGTATTGCTGTATATAACAGCACCACCTACCTATTAGTATGCACAGAAATTTAATCAGCATAGCTTCTCTCAATAAAAATTTACGTATGCATATTGGTGCAGTTTTAGCCAATAGATGCTGAAAAATATAACCATATGGAAAATTGCAAAAGGTGAGTAATAACAGCGTGACCAATCAGCCGATATGCACCCGAATTGATTGAGTCTAGTTTTTCAAAATGCTTTTTCTTATATCATTTTTGGTGCTTTTATTATATGCTATAGCTATAGAAGCTGAGATATAGCCTTCTCGTAATCTGGGGAAAATGCAGGATAGTATGCAGTCACCTGTTAGACGATACGCACCAAACGTTGAAAGGCATCAATTTATTTAAAGTGCAACTAAATATAAATTTTTATGAAATTCTGCACTTTAGTTGATGTAGATTTGCCTCAAATTTTATAACACACACACAAACAAACAGATACTTTTCGAAAAATGATTGAAACACATTCGGCACTTTTTAAAGCTTATAAAACGGGAAATCGTAAATTTTTACGAATTCGATGCTATTTGTTTTATTTTTCCCTGTAGAATAAAGAAAAATTGAATGTAAAATCTAATTTACATATGACCAAGGAGATATAATTACTTTTAATGGTTTTGTTGGATTCTTATTAGAACTTGAACTTATATATAGGACATAATTTCCTTAGTTATTTTTGTTTCTATAAACATATTAGTTTAATAACGGGTATTAATATAACAATTATTGTGGGTGAAAACTTGTTGTGGTTTATAATCTGTGTCTAGATTTTTTACATAGAGACCGACGACTCACAGACTAAATGGCTTTTACTAAAAATTGTCAGATTATGTTTAGGACATCTGAAAACGGGTAAATCGATTTAAAATACTTTCTTCTTATGAAGAAGCAAATAAAAACAATCAAATATTTTTTATTGTTTTTTTTTTAGTGCCTCCTAAAATAATTTTGTATTTTCTGTATATATGCTTTTTAATATCCCAGATCTCCAGTCATTTTTGAAGCATGAGATTGCTGAATATAAAAGATCTGTATCGCTATTTTCAATTATTTTGTTGAAAGTGTACAAAATTAAATTACCTTGCAAAATTTACTGCTGCTACTGCAGTGAGCGAGATCGTCGTGGTTTTTTGGGAAAAGGCAACTGTTGTTTAGGGAGAAAGTTTCAAACCTAAAATCCACTGTACAAGTGTAGCAGCGCACTGAAATGAAAAGAGAGAAAAGTAAAAATAATATTTTCTATATAAATATATTAAGATTGAATTTTTGACTAATGAAATGTATTTTAAAATTTATAATGTTTTGGATCGTAGTTACTATATAATGATTTTTGCAAATATTGGTTAGTATATGTTGCTTACTGATCTAGTTCCCCATCAGAGGTTGAGAAGTTCTGCTCTCAAAATAGATGGGAGATACTGGGTTCAAATCAAGCTAACATTGGTCAGCCTAGCCGTTTGGAGTTTTCCGTAGTTTTCACAGAATTTAGCGTAAATACCGGTTAGGATCCCTTAGAAAGATCCCTTTATCCAGACCTAGATTGTTACTGCAAGCAATTGACAATGATCAATTGCTTGCACACCAACACCCAGCACCACTAACTCTACTTTAAGATAGCTTTTATCATAAAAATACGTATAACTGCCATGCATTATATATATATCTTTTTTTTTCTTTTTTCAGTGATATATATTGTGCATTTATGAATTGATTTAAATTAAATAAGACTTATCAATATTTCGAATGAATTTACTGCTTAATCTGTTTTCTTATTTAAAACAAGAGGCCATTTAAAAATCTCACACTGAAGGGTATTGGGTGTTGGTGTAAAAGTCGATACACAAACTGACTAATTCAAACCATAATCATTCTTAAACATACACTTCTTCTCATATTTATAAGGACACTTTATGTTTTGAAATAACTAATGTAAAAATAATTGTGAACAAGATTATACTAAGTGCACTTAATATATCTAGTACTCTAAAAACCAAAACTGCTATAATTTTTTTAATATGAAACAAAATTAATAAAAAATAATGCAAAATATTTTTTTCTCCACGTTTTCAGATGTTCATAATTATAGGGACAATCAAAATTTTTTTCGTTTTATTTAACTTACTAACGGACAAATTACAGTTGACATGCGAATTTGTTAACTACTGGGCTAGATTAATTAATATATAAGCCTTCAATTTTTCTTGGACGGACATTACTAATAATTCCTCGAAAAAAAGAACGTTCATATGTAGTGAAGCATGATAAATGTGTTTTTTAAGTGAAAGGATAATTTCAATCCGCCGAATGTCTAATGAAATTCGAAGATCTAAAATTGCTGAAGTAAATGTGATCAAAAGTTGAACTGCTGGTTCGATAGGAGAGAGATCTGATGCAAAATCACAATTGTTTTACAGAGATCGAAGACTCATAATTTTTCTTACTGTTCTACTCATAATGACTGCTGCTGAATTTGCTCGTAATTTTAAACGAAAGGTTGGGGTCCACATTTATGCATGTTTAAAATAGTTAATAATATGTTAAAATGAATAAAAAACCTGTAATAATCAATAATCATTTAATGGGGGAAAGAACGTTTGCGTTAAAGTTGAATAAAGACAATATTAAATGGTAAAATGTTGCATTTTCGGATTAAAAACATTTTATTCTTGATTAACCTGGTTTTAACCGTTATTGGCACGATCTGAAGATAGCGAAAGACAGAGCAGATTTTTTAAAGGCAGATATGAATCGGGCATTTTAAAGGTGGATCTATGGTGCTCTGGGGAGCTGTTTCTACTGAAGGCAGAATTAATTTAGTAATTTTTTCTATTATTATGATCATCAAGAGAATATCCGCAAATTTTAAACGTGGAATTCTCATATTTTTGTTAGATTTTGGGGGGTAATAATATTTTTTTCAACAAGACTTACATTTTTGCTCTACTTCTAGAGCGATAGGAAATAGTTTGAAGAAAGAAACTTCTGTATTATTGCCTTTCCCGTGGCCTAAAAGTTGAAAAAACCTTAACTTATCATATTAGAAAAGTGCATGCAAGTGGAAAGCAATTTTAAATAGTTTAAATGTATTCAGAATATCATCTATGCTGTATGAAATGGTATTGAAACTGAATATTTAATATATATATATATATATACCAGAGAGAATGTCTGACTGTTTCACCCTAAGAAGAGACCCCATAAAATATTAATTTAAAGAATAACTGAAAAAAATTACTAAGATTCGAGCTGTCCGTATAATTGGGAACACCTGAAAAATCATCTTTTTGACCGTATTTAAAGTTTTTTAAGATAGAAAAACGATAAAACTTTTTAAATATAGTCTATTAAGGAAACTCAAATTAATGAAAAATATATTTGTTTAAATAATAGTGTTCAGTGTTTAGTTAATACAGAAAAACGGGTGTCCTTATAATTATGAGAACCAGTGTAGTTAGAAAGTGTTGAAAAAACTTATTAAAAAAGAAATGCAGTTTCAGCGAATTACAATTATAGCTATTACTGTAACTGAATATTCTTGTGTAGCCTTGTAAATCTTAATTCTAATCATACTATATATTATAGAAAGCATTTTACTGTGCATATGTGTTACTAATATCAATTTCAATATGGTTTGTGCAAAACAAAAGTATTAAAATATGGTTCTTGGAAATGTCCCCCCCCCCCCCCATAGAACGCAATACTTTGGAATCCTTTCGGGTGTCCCTGTATATAAGCCAATGGTGGTATTTACTCCCTTTTCAATAGGGAACATCCCGCAATGAACTTGAATAATATATATAGTTTCAAGAAATTTCATGAATATTATTTATGGGAGTTAGAGCGCAGACAGATAGACAAACCGAAGTCACTACTTTCAACTTTGTTGGAAAGTGTTAAAAAGTATAATTTAACGGGAAAACTTGCATTATAATCGCAACAATGTATTAAGATAAACAAATTTTATTCAAGGTTTGCATGATTTTGGGAGATTCGTTCATCGATTTTCAATAAATAAAAGGAAACAATTTTTATTTTTCGAATAAACTATTTACGTTGCTATACGGAATTTTAATGCGCCAGGGAAAAAGAAAAATAATAAAATAAAATAAATATGTAGAATTCAACTACGGCATGAGAAATTAATAAGATAAATAAATAAATAGACATGTGGTTATTAAAATTTAAATTAAAGGAATACGAAGTCATTTTGATTATCATGATGTAACAGATGAAGTCGTTTGTTCTAAGTATCATGTAAATTAATGTTTAATAATTTCAACTGGCAAAGAGAAATAAATTTGGAAATACATTTGTCAAAAAGCGATAGGCGGGCGTAGACTGACTGGTATTTTAGAAAATTGAAATTTTCTTTTTTTTTTTTTTAAAGATTAAAGAAATAAAGAAGATAAAAGAAAAAGTAAATAAAATAAAAGTTTTTTGCTTGTGTATTTTAAATTACAGCATGCAAATAAAAATTTTAAATTCATTAAAATTGTTCAAGATTTTATTAGATGTCATGATTTAACATAAACTAAATGAGTAAAATCCACGAATAGTGAGTTTTACTAATATAGTTCCATTCCAAAGTTCAAAATTTAATTTTTTTTTTTTTTTTGGTAAAAAATTCATACTTAAAAAAGAGAAAAATTTAAAAATACTCCATTTGCATTGATAAAAAATTACAAGTTCAATTTATATAAATAAGTACAATTTCTGCTCACTAGTACATATATAATACTCTTTATATATATATATATATGTCCAAGATCATTTAAATTATTAGAGTTTCCTTCAAATTAGAGTATATTTATCTGATGTTATATTTTAATAAAAATAAATCTGTTAACATATTCGAGAATTTTGAAAGATAATCGTGAAAAAATATTTTGCGTCAAGTCAGTAAACTAAACATTAAAATTGCATAAATTCTTAAAGATCGAGTGGATTTTAAATGGATTAAGACTTATACAATTGATCTCAAATATTTTCTGGAGTGCGAATTTTATAAATTTTATTCAATTATGAATTCACTTCTTTTTAAAATTTCAAATGATTCACATCACTTATAAAATAACATGTTCAGCATTTTCAATGTACACTTACTTCCACTACACATGTGACTGCCTACTCCAAGCAGAAAAATGAACACCGATACTCTGGAAGTAAAATCCATAAGCTATGATCAACAGTCATCGACTAATATGGCCCACTGCTCGACTGACCAGAGGGTCTAAATGATCAAAGACTGAAGAATATCCCATCTGGGAATCATAATACTCTCTAGCGGGTGTGCCGCCGATATATTGTTTCGAGAATATCTATTTGCGAACACGAAAATGCATTAACGGCATTGATTGCTAATGGATATGCTTCAGCGAACTACTTTAGTTTCAATTTTCAGTTTTGTTTGTTTTGTGTCGTTAAAAAAGTTGTGCTGGAAAAAAAAAGATATATATATATATTTATTTTTAAAGAGTTTTAACCCTTTATTTATCGCATTATGTTATAGACAAAAAATGCATTAGAAATCCACTTTTTTAGTTAATTAAGAGTAATTTATCAAAATATATGCAGAAAAAAAAATTATGCATATCACCTCATAATAACAGTTAATGAGGATTTAATGAGGTGGTACTTTAGTGTACCATTGGTACGTAGAGACTATATATATATATATATATATATCGAGACCTTAAAGAAATGTAAAATACTTCTTATGCCCTTTATATTTTTTTTAACACGGATGGTGAAATATAAATTAATTATAACACGCGTGATGATCGTGAAAAACTGCCTTTCAAAAACTGCGATAGCACTCTATAAATTCCATTCTTGAATAAAAACGGCTGCACGTAGTGTCTAGTGCCACAGAGTGAGATTAAAATGAGGTATATGCGTTCTGTTATTATAAATACCTTTGTCATTTTTAACACTTAATTCGATGTTATACACTTTTTAATCTGATGGTACTTTAAAGTATCGTCGGTAGATAAAAGGTTAAAAATATTTCATAAAAGTGTTTATGAATTTGGTTTGTGATCTGTCTGTGTCGTCGCGATTGTATCTGTAAATACTTTTGGAATGTCTTAAAATTGGTATTTGTTATTTCAGCTTTCCATACCATGTATTCTGTGGAAAGTGTATTTACACTACATATGTGTACAGGGGTTCTGAAAGATTTTAGGTGCATTACGCTCTACGAGAGATTTCTTTAAGCATATTTGAATATCGTTATAAGGCACGGAATACAGTATACAGGTAAAATACATAAAGTAATTATTCAGATATACATTAACGTGCATTATTCAGATACATAATAGATGTTTCCTGTAGAATATACTATGTTTAGCATTAATGTTTGATTTATAGGCCCAGGCTACACAGAGATAATCAGGTACATTATGGTAAAAAAGTGAAAATAATTGCTCGAAGTGCATTTTCGGTTGTGTTATGAAGTCTTTCTCTCCCCATTCTCTGTCTTTTACGATACACAATTTTTAGGATATATTATGTGATGCGTAATTGTTTGACAATACTATATTAAATGGGGGAAGATGAAAAATCGTTAGAGAAACTGCTGCTTTTTTTTTTTTTTTTTTTTTTTTTTCGAGACATTCAAGGTTATGACAGAGAATTTTGAGATAGCAACGAAACTGAATTTAACGTCGATAATACTAAATTGTTCAGGAAAAAGATGCCCAAATTGTTTTTTATCTTATGCCAAGAAAAAAACTTTTCAGGCTTTAGGTTTCTAAGGGCCGATTGACAGCAGTAATGGGCGGGAAAGTAATGAACTAAGACTTTTTTTTTTGAAAGCCTAAAGCCTCAGAAGCGCTAAAAACGAAATTTAAACTTAACTTACCAATGATTGGTATGTCAAATTACAAAACTCACGTAACAGCATCTAATTTTAATCATTATTTTATTCTCACAGTCGAACCCCCCCCCCCCCTTTTTTTTTTCACTTTTAAATAAATTCCATTAAATTCATATTTCTTATTAGCAATGCGCTCTATCCTTATCCCACTTTCATCGATTTTTAAACCACGTGTGAAACTCCTTCATTTGCCTTTAGAGTTTAGACACAACTCACGGACTTAGAGAAGACATGACACAACTAGCTTGTTTCAACCGATGGATCACGGCAAAAAATTGTCAAATTATTAAAAGACCAGCAAACCCGTGCGGTATTTTCACACTTTCTTCTGTTATTTACCTTTAAAATTTGAAACTCATAAATATTATATCAATTTCACCACCTAATTAAAATTTTAATTTACCGGAAGCCAAATGATTATTATAACCAAATAAATATTGTGCAATAGTGAAACCAGAATCATTTAAAGAAATGTTTCAAAATAAATTTCACTAGCTGGAACCTTTCGAATTCGACGATCACTTTATTGACCGTAATGTTTCAAAAATCATCGCATCATTATTTAAATGTATTTCATGTTAAAAACATCTAATATAATTTACGACATTTCACTTTAAAAAAGTCGGAAAAATGCTTATAAATAGAAATACTATATATGACATCACTTTCTACAAAGTACTGTCAATGTGACGTCAAACTGACTCCAAATAAACAGATGCTATATTTTATTTTCTATTTCGTTTCATACTAAGACTATTATGTTAGCTGACCCGTCAGGCGTTGCCCGGGCTCATGATACCTTAAATGAAACTTAAATTTATATTATTTTATACCTTTAACTCGATTTTGTTTGAATTTCTGTTTTTAAATGAAAGCATCACGAAAAAAATAATCATCTGTAAGAAAACAATTACCTCGAACCGAACGAAACTCTACTTTGAGACCCCGGTGCTTGCGACAGCGCATACACGGGCCGCTAACAACATAAAAAAATCCCCCAAAATTAACCTGGAACCGAACGAACCCGCCCGGCAATGCCCGGGCCCATGATAATAACCTTAAATGAACCTTAAATTTGTATGATTTTATATCTTTAACTCGATTTTGTTTGAATTTCTATTTTTAAATAAAAGCATTGCGAAAAAAAAAAAAAAAAAAATCAGCTGTAACAAAAAAAATTACCTCGAACCGAGCGAAACTCTGCCTTGTGACCCCGGTGCCTGCGGCAGCGCATACGCGGGCCGCTAATACCATGAAAAAATTCCAAAAAATTAACCTGGAACGGAACGAACCCACCCAGCATTGCCCGGGCCCATGATAATAGCCTTAAATGCACCTTAAATTTGTATGGTTTTATATCTTTAACTCGATTTTGTTTGAATTTCTATTTTTAAATGAAAACATCACAAATAATAATAATAATAATAATAAAAATAATAATCTGTAACAAAAAAAAAAAAAAAAAAAAAAAAAACCTCAAACAGAACGGAACTCGGATACGTGACCCATTCGTGTATATGCAGGCCGCTAATAACATGAAAAAATTCTCAAAAATTAACCTTGAACCGAACGAACCTCTGACTCGTGTTACCGCTGCCTGTGGCTGCGCACCGTATAGCAGGCATGCTACGCACGCGCTGCAAAATCCATTTTCCTCCACCAGGGAGCGCAGTATGTTGTATACGAACATCACCAAACGCCTTGAATTTCCAAGACCTTTCAAATAAGGTGTCAACTGCAAAATCCTTTAGTTATACTTTCTACCGCTAGGGGGCACAGCGTGTTCTATACGAACAACACCAATGGTCAGGAAATATCAAGACCTTTAAAATAAGTTGTAACATGATAGGGTCTACTGCAAAATCACCTAGTTCCATTTTTAACCACCAGGGGCGCACTAATATAGTATACAAACATCCCCAATCAACATGAAATTTTAAGACCTTTATCACCAATCGTCCTGAATTTTCAAGACCTTTCAAATAAGGTGTCACATGGTGGTGTCAACTGCAAAATCCTTTAGTTGCACTTTCCACCACCAGGGGGCACAGTGTGTTCTGTACGAACACCACCACCTTTAAAATAAGGTGCAACATGATAGGGCCTACTACAAAATCACCTAGTTCTATTTTTCGACACTAGGAGGCGCCCTATATTGTATACAAACATCCCCAATCAACATGAAATTTCAAGACCTTTAAAATAAGGTGCTACATGTGTAGGTCTAGAACGGATTTCCCTCTCAAACTAATTTCCCCCTTTTCTCCCCTTTAAAATTGAAAATTCCAAAATCGGAGATATTGATTTTTTAGTATTCGAGTCTACTCCCCCCATGTACAATTTCTTCACCGTGAAGTAATTTGGAGCTGAGTTTATCTCGCAAACGTGTTTTTAAACCCTGCCCCCTCAGGTGGGGGAACCGTTCGACTTTTTTTATTTTTCTCTTTTCATAACACATCTACAGACCAAGACCTTTTTTTAGACACCTCAACCAAATTTTTACACTTACCCGTTCTCTCAATTTAGTGGAGACAGACAAAACGCGTTTCAAATTAATACATATATAGATGGTTGACGACCCAGTTTTCATACTTCCACAGGCAGTACAGTTTTATCAAAGAACCCCCATGACTCCTTTTAAATTTTTATCGCCAAGAGTGCGATGACATTTTATTTATTTTGGCATAGTTTTTGTTAAAAGAAAAAAACATATATATTTTGATTATAGTTTTTATGATTGCGTTTTTTAGTCAATTTATGATAATGATTCATATTCTGTATATATCTTTAAAATAATGCTAGGTTAAAAGTGACACTTGCAAAGGTTCTGCAGAAGCAACTTTTAAAAATACATTTTTCCATAAAATAATGTCATCAAACAAAAGTCGTCATTTTTTCTTATTAGTTCACTGAGCTGAGCCCGCGTGCTTTTATTCATTTTTAAATATTATTTCTTTATCTTCACGTATTTTATTAATTTCACCACTATCGTATCGTTTCTACAAAAAATAATTGTAACTGGTCCACGTTAGAGAAATATTATATAGAATATTGTACTCGCTTTGATAGATTCTTTATCTTCGCGTATTTTACTAATTTCACCACAATCGTATCAAGAGACTCGGCAGAGTCTCAAGTGACGCAAGCGAAAAAACAAACGAACGCCACGACACTCAGCAGAAACGGAAAAACGAACGAAACTGCGACACTTATATATACAGGAATTTTAAGATCAAAGAAAACGCTGGAAGCCGACACTTAATATCTCAGGAAATATGGGAGGTTGTGTTCTGATATTTTCAAAATAGTCTTTCCCCTTCTGTCTGATCCTACCCTGAAATCGCTACATTTCTGCGTGCAATATATTTCGAGATATGAATTGGCTCATTTAAGTTATAAATGGACGGACTATACGTAGTACAATTTTTTCTCGAATATGGCTCGACCGAATGTCGTTTAATTTATATATGATATTAATCGCTTTTATCTGATGTGCCTGACATCTCCCTTTTCCCTAGGAAAACTCTTGTTTTTTTTTCTAACTCAGTTTGAAAATCGAACTATTTTTTACTCCGAAAATACCGTGATGCGGCAGTTTCGCGGACGAATACAGTCTTCTCTTCCATCTGAACATGAAGATAGCATCTGAAATACTCAATATCAAATAATCGTTTTGGCTCCCTCTATCGGGAATTTGTATCAAAAATAAACACAAAAATATAAAAAAATATATTTTTCTTTCTTTAATATATATATTAAATGAGTTATTTATTTAGGTACTTGTATTTTATATGACATTTGTTTATCAAAAATATTCATTGTATTTACATTGTTTTCATGCTGATACGTTGTTAACTTTCAAAATTGGTTTTATTTTAAAAAGTGATTGCAACAACAAAAATTTTTTTCTTTATTTTCATAAAAATGACAAATAATATGATAATCATATGCAAATATTTGTAATTTTTTCAAAATTAGATGATAAATCACTTAAACTACGGATTGAAAAAATTCTTAAAACAGAATTTGAAAATAATTAATTTGCTCATTAAATTTCTAGTATATATATATATAAAAATTACAAAATGTTAAGCTATAATAAAATTTTGAATAGATTAAGATTTTTTTTTTTATTAAATTCATAACAAACTGTACTACTTAAATATTTACCAGTATAAAAATTTCACTTTTTAAAGATTTTTCTATTATTATTTATTTTTCTCTTTTAAATCAAATCTATACCTAAAAAATTATAATAAGAAATAAATATAAATAAGAAATTTTTGTCATTTTTAAAATGTACTATATTATGCCTTTGTAATGTTGCATGTTTCCATCACTCAAAAAATATTCTTTCTTAAAGTTTTTTTTTATCACTTTTTATAAAATTTTGAAATTTCATTTAGTTTGTTATTTTGTTCGAGTATGACCTATAAAACAACACTTTTTATAACTCATTACCATGCTCCTTTAATTTTACGTTTTGATCATTAACCCCTAAAAAGTAATGATATCAATACAAAAAACCCTTAACGGGTTAAAAGTTTGTGACGCAGCACTGTACTTTATGGCTATAAGAATTAGAAATACGGGTCTTAAAAATAATGATATC
Source organism: Salticus scenicus (assembly GCA_963930645.1). Lineage (NCBI taxonomy): Eukaryota > Metazoa > Arthropoda > Arachnida > Araneae > Salticidae > Salticus > Salticus scenicus. The sequence continues at coordinate 122,707,619 of OZ005650.1, forward strand.
AAATTTTCAGTGACGCTTTGATATTAATTAAATTATACATAGATTTTCTTATTTGAATTTGCTTTTCCCTTTTATTTATATTTACAGTGTAAACGTTATTTTCAAGATAAAATAATATATGGCATTTACTCATTCATACCTTTCCATTCACATATCTTATACTATGAAAGCATGTGTTTTAAAAGAAATTATATGAAATTCTAGTAACGCAGTGGTGTTACATTAAATGATTTGTTTTTAAATTTCACTGCAATTATTTTGTTTTGCATATTAAAGTATATGTGCACATTGAAATATTGCTTTTAATTTTCAAATACGCTGTCAAGTATATCACTTTCATTAAGCTTATATTATGTACTGAAATATATTTATTTCAATGAATTATTCTATCTTTTGCGTCACGCCATTCAAAACTGAAAAAAATTTCCCAATTTTTTTCTTTGCAGCGCAATATCTATTTGCATGCATTTTCAATTTATTTGGATGAAATGACACAAAGTAAACATTTCCATATATTTTACTTACAGTTTTGGATGGCGTGACGCAAAAGATAGAATAATTCATTGAAATAAATATATTTCAGTACATAATATAAGCTTAATGAAAGTGATATATTTGACAGCGTATTTGAAAATTAAAAGCAATATTTCAATGTGCACATATACTTTAATATGCAAAACAAAATAATTGCAGTGAAATTTAAAAACAAATCATTTAATGTAACACCACTGCGTTACTGGAATTTCATATAATTTCTTTTAAAACACATGCTTTCATAGTATAAGAGATGTGAATGGAAAGGTATCAATGAGTAAATGCCATATATTATTTTATCTTGAAAATAATGTTTACACTGTAAATATAAATAAAAGGGAAAAGCAAATTCAAATAAGAAAATCTATGTATAATTTAATTAATATCAAAGCGTCACTGAAAATTTGATATCATTATTTTTAAGACCCGTATTTCTAATTCTTATAGCCATAAAGTACAGTGCTGCGTCACAAACTTTTAACCCGTTAAGGGTTTTTTGTATTGGTCATTTCTGCAAAAATATTTGTAACTGGTCCACGTTAGAGAAATATTTTATAGATTATTACACTGGGCGCACATCTGGATACACTTGATAAAGAATTTTTTTTGTCCCTGTAAAAAAACTACAAATACTAGATTCACTAAAATTAATAGAATTTGTGCTACGGTGACCTATAATATTACAGTGGCGAAGCGTCCATGGAAGCGGTGGAAGCAGCGTTTCCCCTATTTATGATTTTAAAAAAGTAATCAAATAATATCGCCTCGTCGAAAGACTCAATTGATTCTTCCTCTGCTTTTGGAAGCGCTTCGCTTCGGCGCTTTCAGTTTTCTGAACCACGCCTCGCCCCTGATAATATACATATTAACTTTCAGCTCATTCGAACAAATTCGTTTAGGTGCTATCGTGTTCAATCACATACATACATCACTGTAAAAATTGCAAAAATGAACTCAAGGGGATCTGAAAGCGTGTAGAAACTCCAAAATCTCAAAGTAGGATTTTTGATATGGTTACGATACTTTCCTTACATATGTATGTTCAAGAAAGTAAAAAGAAAAAAAAGAAAAAAAAATCTCTTAGCTTATTGCAAAAATGTTTTATATGAGAAAAAAATTAAGAATTTTTAAATAAAAGACATTCTTTCTTCAGACGACTTGGTTTAAATTTTATAATTCTTTAGATTGTGAAAAAAATTTTAACTCATTTTTCTTTTTTTAATATTTTGCATTAATGTGTATAAAAATTGTAATTTATTTATTCATTCATCCATTTATTTATTTATTTTGTAATATATTTATTCTAAAGTAATGTTTTTGTTTACCCTTGGTTCCAATTAAATAAAATTTTGCGTGTTTTTATACGCATATTTGTTCACAAACTTACGCCTATTCAGCTAAAGTGAATTTCGTTGAGCCTTGCTGTCGCATAAGATATAACCATATTCATAATATATTACGACTAACTTATTTCTGTATTTATATTCAGTCTTTTTAACATTTTCCAACAAATTAAAAAAGTGTTTTTAACTTCGGTTTGTCTGTCTGTCTCTAATTCTCGTAAATATTCATGGAATTCTTTGAAACAGATATACAATCTGATATACATTATTCAAGTTTATTATTGGGGGATCCTTATAGAAAATGGAGTAAATACCTCCAATGGTTTGTATACAGAGACACCCAAAAGAATTTCAAGGCATTATGCGTTCTATACGAGGAATTTATATAAACCAGATTTTAATACTTTAATTTGCACTAATCATAATGTATTTGACATTTATTATTCATATAAGCCAAGGAAAAAAAGTTTATTGTAAAATAAATTGTGATTAGCATGAAGATTTACAGGACCACATAAAAGTATTCAGGTATATTAAGAGCTATAATTGGAAATTGCTGCAATTGCTTTTTCATTTTCGTTATGCGTTTTTAACACTTCTCTCACAATGCTTAAGACAATGATTATGATTTTAATTAACCTATCTGTCGGTCTGACAGTCTGACCGCATCTAACATCCATTAATATTTTCAGAATTTCTTCAAAATGAAATATGTTATTCAAGTTCACTATGCCATGCTCCCTATTTAAAATGGTTTAAACAGTACAACTGGTTTGTACACAGGGGTACCCAAAAGAGTGTCAATGCATTGTGTTTTATGTGAGGCATTTTTATAAATCATATTTAAATAACTCTGTACTGCACAAAACATAATGAATTTAACATGTATCATAAAAATGTTTTTTTTTTTTTTTTTTTTTTTTTTTTTTTTTTTATAGAATGTGGTATGTTTAGCGTTCAGCTTTACAAAACTACACTAAAGTAATCAGTTGCATTAAGGGCTAGAATTGTATAATGCAGGATTTGGATTTCTATTCATGCAAAGCGTTTTTAACACTTTTCAACAATGTTTAAGATTGATTACGAATTCAATTAATCTATCTGTCTATCTATCTGTCGTTCTGTCTGTTCACTGTGTCATCACGCAGGCAAAGTACATTGAAGGTTAAATGATACAGCGAATGCGTACAATTAGAAAGTGTTGATAATCTATGCGAACTGCATGATTTTTCGTTTTTATTATTTTATGAAACCTTTTGCATATACAGTCATGGAATGTAGATTTACATTATTTATTCTTTAAATCGACTTTTAGGCTTTTACATTTAGTGCATGCACGCAAACTTGGCCAAGAAATAAATTATATCGACCCATCAGGAAAGAAAAGTTTCGTTACATTTAATATATGAAAATTACTGTTGCTTAAGCTTGCGTGACGCATAGTCGTTCTGAAGAAATTTCATGTCTCGATCACAGGTCACAGGTACAGAAACTCAAACAAATATATTATTTTTACTTTTCACTACTGAATGAAAAGAATCGATAATTCAGTCAGCATTAGAATTGTCATGTAATATTAAGTACAGTATTATGGAAATTACATATCTTCTTCTCTTATACTTTTACTTTTCTTTATTTGAGACTCCATAAGCCATGGTGTAAAAAAAAAAAAAAAAAAAAAAAAAAAAAGTAATACTTCATGTATATTTCAGCGAAATTTTTATCCCATGTTAAAAAACGGGATCACTAACAAATTAAAATAAATAAATAAAAATAAATAAATAAATAATAAAAATAAAAATAACAGAATGTTTGAAATCATCCTGTAAATTGGAATACAGCAAGGATATCATCGAACACCCAAAACGCATTCTATCTCTCTTTCATGTTGAGGCCCATTTTTCCTTTTCCTTTTTTTTTTTTTTTTTTTTTTTTTTTAAGTCTGTTGGAAGGCAGTGATCACCAATTTAACCTTTATTAGACCACGTGGAAATGTAAAAATAAATAATCGAGAAAATACCTAAATCTATCTGTTGAAATATCTAAATCTATTTCATCTAATAGATTTAGATATTTTCTAGCATGAAATTATTTAGGCTACTACATGTTTGTTGAAAAAAAAAAATGGCGAATTTTTATGGGTATTGCTAGTTGTAAGACCTTATATGGAAATAATTTGGGAATAATTTAGGTAAAAATTGCTGCTTTCAATTTTTGCATATTATTTATAATGAAAACAACTGTCTATAAAGATAATTTGTAATTAACTTTTCATTCCATTAAGACAACAAATAAAAGATACTATCCGCGTTTGTAATGATCGATAGATGGCGCTCTCTGAACTGCAGTTGTTAGTAAATATAATAGCCACGTGGATTAATAATTGTTCTTTCTCCGCCATTACATCATGGAAAATCGATTGCATAATATGATGATATGCAGTGGTGTGATAATTTCACCTTAGCCCACCAGAGGGCGAGCATTTCATTACAATCGCGGATTGTAAAACGGGTTGTGATTTTTTTTTTTTTTTTTTTGTTTCTTATTTTTTTTTTTAACTAACACGTATTGATTTCATCCATATATTCCAAAATGTAAATCTCAAGTATAAATGAATTAATAAACTTGGTTAAGACCCTGGGGTATACATACTTTGAATTTTAAGGGGTTACATAGTAAGGCTAATATATATATATATATATATATATATATATATATATATTTCTCTCTATAAATAAAAATTTTTATTCAAAATTTTGAGCATATTAAAAAGCAACATTTAAACAACATTTTATAAAATTTTTATTACAAATTTTGGAAAATATAGCCGGTGGATCCTGGTTTCTAGAGTCTTCAGAAAATAGTAGATATTTCTCAAAAACTATTGCCCCTCCTATCTTATTGAAATTTTGCACCTTCTTCAAAATAGAATTGACAAGTGCTGGAATGGAGGATTTTTTTTTTTAAATAATAATATTTGTAGGCTAAAACTATAATCTTCAGTGCATTTTACCCTTTAGCTTTGTAAAGTTAGTATAATCGAAAATAAGAAAACACCTTCATTCAAGCATTAGTCAATTCTATTTTCATGAAGTGTGCAAAATATGAATAAGATTGTTAAATTAGTTTTTGAGATATCGTGTCCAGTCCACCCCTCTTTTGAAGGATCTCCGGAAACTAGACCTCACTGGCTGAACTTTCAAATTTTTTTAATAAAAATTTTATAAATATTGTTTAAATGTTTCTCTGTTATATGTCAAATATATATATATATATATAGTGATAATTAATATAGTGGTGTATAGTGATATAGTGATACTAGGCGAGTCGTATAAACCCTGGACGATATATTTAACGCCCCAGCCCTCCCGTTCCAGCTGTTCGATGTCTTTTTCTAGTCAATTTTGTCCTTTTATTACTTCCGGTGCGAGCCGTTTTTTTTTTTTTTTTTTAACACACTTGACATTGTGAGTTTTTTTGCTTTTCTTCTCATGCTATTTCTATGGGGTTTTTAGCCTTTTCCCCCCTCTTTTCCTACATTCTAAAGTGCTTCATCACGATAAAAAAATATAGTGATACTCGCCTAGTAAATCTGTTCTTAAATACGTTTTCTACTATGTGAGTTTGAAATTTAGCTAGTGGGTGTCACTTGGAATCAAAATGGCGAATTAAGTTGTTTGCGAACTCATCCAAAATCTGTCTAAAATAAGCACACTGGGTTCAACTTGCAGGTTCGACCACAACCCTATTTGGCGATTTTCTTTTGGCGTCGTTTTGAACGATAACGATGTCGTTCTGAATTCTTTGCAACATTTGTTTACGTTTGGAACTCATCTCATGATAATAATTTCCGAAAATCGCATTTCGCCATAATCACCGAAAGAAAATTGCCAAATAGAGTTGTAAACCAACCTGCAAGTTATTCCGTACACTGCTGAATTTTGATTCGGATTGCTACAGTATTTCGGAAGTTATTGTGATGATAAATTTTCAACCTCTCGTTGTGCATAAAATTCCATCTTTGTATTTGTATCATAAAATGTCTTGGAGATATATTTAAACAAAGCTCAGAAATGAGTCACAAATGAAAATGTAAATGCCTTCGGAAACAAAAATGTAAATACAAGAAAGTCGAATATTGAACACTGTGTATGCATAGAATAATTTTGGTGATTCTCTTTGGCACGAAATACGCAGTACAATACAGCTTCTATATGGAACCTCCCTTGGCGCTTTTAAATTTTTATCACCATTTTGACGATGAATGAAAATTATATCACTGTTGTGTAAAGTAATGACTTTGGCGAGAAGTGTCCGAGCTACGGAACAACAATAGTATTTCCTCACAGCTGAATTTGGCGATTTATTTTTAGCGATTATGGCTAAATCATAAATCTAAAAATCATAAATCATATAGCATAAATGATAAAATCATAAGCTAAATTATAAATCATAAATCATAAAATCATAAATCCAAAATAAATAGCATGCAGGCTGCCATATTACATCGCAAACAGTTCAGAACAACATCGTTATCGTTCAAATCGGCGCCAAAAAAAAAAATCGCCAAATTCAGCTGTGGGGAAATACTATAGTTGTACCATTATTTAAACGCATAAAGTTTTTGGTTGAGTATTTTTATATGCACAGCTTCAGTATGGGAACCACTCTTGGTGATTTTAAATATTCTTTGCCATTTTGGCAATGAATTGAAATGGCTATCGCAACTGCATAAATAAAGACCTTGGCGATTAACGTCAAAGTTACTTCGATACCAAATTTCAAATTTTGCCAAAGGGGTCCCGTATACTGATACTGTGCCGTAATAATGTGGTTGCCTAGGTTTGCCTAATGGCGAAGTAATTGTAAGGTCCGCTTTCTACTAAGTTTTAACACTAATTAAAGGTGATTTCATGTTTCAAGTGGTCGTCACACGTAAAAATCTTATATTTATGTTAATTAAATTAAATGAGTCTTGAATTTTTATAAGTTTTTTAATCATGAAAAATATTTAAAAATTTTCAATTATGAAATCCGATATATATATATCTGACTTACAAATTTTTCGAAGGTAAATTATCAGCCATATCGTCTACGTCTTCTCCTTGAAACAGACTGTGCTGGTCGCTTACTGCTTTTACTTCTTGATTTTCTTCTGCTTCGACTTCTTGATTTCTTTCTGCTTCTACTTCTTGATCTTCCTCTGCTTCTACTTCTTGATTTTCCTCTGCTTTTTCTCCTACCTTTTCTACTTTTCTTTCTGCCTCGACTTTTCCTCCTTTTTCTAGATTTGCTTCTTTTCTTTCTTTTAGATTTTCTCCCGCTAGATTTTTCTCTTTCTTTCTCTCTTTGTCTTTTACGTCTAGCTTCGCGCCTTCTGGCCCGTTCTTGATACATGCGAATCTTGATCCATTTTGCACCCTCTTTACTACATGGTAACTCAATAATGTTGAAATTTTCTCCAAGGTTGTTTATAGCTCTTCGCTGGAATATTTTAGGCATGTTCATCAAAAGTTTTTCTCGAATTTCTGTATTCGGCTGCTTTCGTCTGCCGTATTTTGATACTCTGCTTGAATCAAATGTTCTCTCTTCAGCTACGGTTGATTTATCAGAAATTTTCAATAGTTTCGAACTTGAATTTCTACAAAGAATTGCATTGTTATCCGAACACTTAAATCCTGTACGCCAGTTGAAGTTTCCAGTCTCTTTTACATCCTTCAAATCACACCTAATCATTGGAATTAATTTGAATGACATTTTCCCCCCCTTTAAATTGAAATTGCAATCTTTCCCAAAGAGTTTCGGTGACTTTATATTAAAAATAATTTCTTGCTCATAGGGCAGATTAAATATTACTAGATTTTCTTCTTAGAGGAACCAAAATAAAACTTATAACTCCAGAAATCTTGTCAAACTGTTAATTCACCTTCTGAAATCAGTACAAAAGCGATTCTACAACTGAATGAGTATAGTTTATATTTTAACATGATTAAAACTGATTTGTTAAATTTTTATCAAATAATTTGAATTTGAAGAATTCTGCCCTGGTGTTTGAACTAAAAATTTTGAAGGAAAGAAAAAAAAAAAAAAAATAGAAAACTATTTTTTACTTGTCTAATTCAATGTCTCGAGAAACGTGATTATCAAAATAATATGAAAATAATTTTAATCATGGAGGAATGTTAAAATGAAGTTTTTAAAACATTAAGTATGGGTATAACTTCAGTATAACCCCACAGCTGAATTTGGCAATTTTTCTTTGGCGCCGTTTTGAACGATAACGATGTCGTTCTGGACTGTTTGCGATATAATATGGCAGCCTATATGTTGTTTATTTTGGATTTATGATTTTATGTTTTATAATTTATGATTTAGATTATGATTTATGATTTTTAGATTTATGATTTAGCCATAATCGCCAAATATCGTTGTGGGGTTATACTGAAGTTGTTCCAATGTATGTTATAGTCAAAAATGCATTTCGTTAAAAATTTAGAAAAATGACATCATTGTTAATCTTTTTTCATAAAGCTGAAACACATTATGTAATGTCATTTTGTGGAACAACTATAGTATTTCCCCTCAGCTAGATTTGGCGATTTTTCGTTGGCGATTATGGCTAAATCATAAATCTAAAAATCATAAATCATATAGCATAAATGATAAAATCGTAAGCTAAATTATAAGTCATAAATCATAAAATCATAAATCCAAAATAAATAGCATGTAGGCTGCCATATTTTATCGCAAACAATCCAGAACGACATCGTTATCGTTCAAATCGGCGCCAAAGAAAAATCGCCAAATTCAGCTGAGGGGAAATACTATAGTTGTACCCATTTTGTCACTATTGGTATTATTAAAAGATTGTTTTAACATTTTAAAACCTTTTTTTGTTAAATACTATTTTTTTTTTTTTTTTTTTTTTTAACTTTATTCTGTACTTAATAAAAGAAAGTATTGGATTCATAAAAATGTTTGACCTCTGGTTTTCGATGGATTTACATGTTTCGAGAGATCTAGAACCGGTTTGACAATTTTTAGAAAATATCTGTCTGTGTCTGTCTCTCTGTGTGTGTGAAAAAATTTTGTGGCAACTGTATTTCAGGAACTACTGCAGACTTTTGATAAGTAGTTGCACCTTGACATGAATTAGTTCCTGTCAAATTTTGGCGAAAATCGTCTAACAGGTAGCGTTGCCATTCCGCTTTTACTAAATTTTTAATATGGTGATATATTAAAAATTTCGCGTAAATGTACATACAGAGAATTATTTTTTAATAATCATTATGTAATTAAAAAAAATTATTTATAATAATGATAGTCAACTGGGAAAATTTTCAGGAGCATCGCTTTCCCCCCGAGGGGAGAAAGTTTCCATTATGGGTATCTTTCAAAAGAGCTTGTCAATACCTTTAAAACAAATGGTTGAACCTTCGACCTGCGATAATTTAAAATAAAGTTATCGATTATTTTCATTTTTAACGACAACAAAGAAAAAAAGAAAAGAAAAAGAAAGAAAGGAGAAGGAAAAGAAAATTGCATTTTTTAGAATGTCACATAGAGAATAAAATTGGCTTTCTTTGGATATTCAGAGTTATATTGGAAATCGTCAACATTCATCATGGAAGATAATAATAATTTTATCAAACTATTTTTACTGAGTGTATTTGTATAGGAAAATATAGAAGAAAGTCATGTGGTGGCCCAAACATACTAGTTTTTTCATAGATGTATGTATAAAAATGAAAATGAAAAAATAAAAAATATGTTGTGTTTTTCATAGATTATAAGCATTTTCCAACTACATTTAGCTGTTACAGGTTTTAACCTCCAATATATTTTACAATAGTGATAACACCTTATAATACATTCTGCTTTTTATTAGGAAAGAAGAAAAATTTCAAAAATTGTTTTAATATCTTTTCGTATATTTAAAAAGAGAAACGTACAATAGATTGCTTTCGTATAGCCCGGTATATAGTCTAAAAACAGCAAGGCATACAAAATTATTTTTATGTTTTTAACTATGCAGTAGGGAGTAATTTATATATATTTTTTTTCTTTTTATGTTCTGTACACGAACTACAAACTTTATGTACACGAAAAATTACAAAGCAGTTTCATTTGCACCAAATTTCAAACTAATCAGTTGATTTCTCGGACCGCTATCGCAATAGAATCAATCAGACATACATACATACAGTCACCAAAAACCTTTTTAGTTCAACAGGGAAGCTTTACTGACGTTTTGGCAATAACTGGTGATGATTTTTACTAGATATTAAGTAAAAAAAATCCCAAGTACGAGTCACAGGTGTCGCACTGCAGCATTGATGGACAAATAACTGGCAGATTAAAGAACCAAATCGGATTAGAATAGGAAAAAACGCATGACCATGCAAACAAATACTGTATTTGTTCATGTGTAATGCATAAACATTTTTAAAGACGAAATTTTAAAAGCTTTTACAGTTGAAGAGTTTATTTCGTGTCATTTGAAAAACTTTATAAACTTAAAAGCTTTTGTTATTTTCTGAAACACATTTGTTTTGGTTAAGGAGAAATCATTTTAAAAACTCCATTAAAAAATTATGTCCTCAAAACCTAAAACTAAAGGTATGTTCCCATGACATTCGTATTCTTAAGATATATTCATATATATTCTCATTCTTTTTAAAAAGAAGAGAGACATGAATGAATAATATCGAGAAATACGATGATGATTTTTGTTGTTAGGAACAACAGTTGTTAGGAACATGTTCTGACAATTTTAATATGATAATTCATTACACGATTCTTCAAAAGATTTCATGTCCTGGACATAGCCATTGAATTTTTAATGTTTAATCTCGGCACAGCACGCCAATTTCAGCTATGTTATTTAGGTTTTAACTCATAATAAAGTAAAACCTGACTAGGATAGAATGTAAATTTTTCTGGAATGAGAGTATCATAATGCAGTTTTGGCTGGGTTTTATTTTGTTGTGGAATGCTATGCATTATGGACAAGCTGGAAGTAAGTTGAGAATTTTTTAATTACGTTCTGTTATTTCGCCGGGTTTTTCAAAAAGGTATTCTGATTGTAGTAATTATTATCTCATATATATATTAATTATTTCGTGTATATGGATAAAACAGTAACTTCGCTTTAATACTTTATATGGCGATAGTATACTTTAAAATACCATTAATTTAAAAAGCGTATAAAATCAAATTTATGGAAGAAACGTCAAAGTTATTTAAAAATAGAACGTATATACCCCATTTTATTCTCACTACAACGTATTAAACGCTATACATGGACAGAACCTGATTAAGGGGGAAGCACACATTATTTATACTTACACCGTTATTTTTTAACAAATACTTTCCTTCATATAATAAACAGAAAATTCTCATTAAAAATTATTTTAAAAGAATTCTGGTGTCTAATAACGGTGAGTAAATTGGATTGTTTTACACCGTTCATTTTTTATAAAAAATATTTCCTCGTCAAAGCGTGGAATTTCTATGACATGAAGTAAAAAATAATTGTAAAAATATTCCGGTGAGAGCGGAGATAATGTGTGCTTCCCCCTTAATCAGGCTCTGTACATGGAGCCGGTTTTGTTCCAGAAAAAAATTTATAGAATGCTTTTTCTGTTTCTGCTAGGTATTTTTCAAGATTTCCTCGTGTGTTATAATTAATTCTTATATCTGTACTGATAAGTATAAAGTCCATATTTTTGATTTTTCAGGAGACGAAAAATAAAGTTAAACTAACTAAAAACTAATCAGAAGAATCGATTAGAAAAAAGGGATTTCGTTGACTCATTCCCTTTATACTATTCAGGGATTGTCAACCTTCATTTAATAACGGGAAAAAATTGAATTAAATATTTTATACCATACATGAATGCTAAATTTCTGACTTGAATCTTTTTTTACCAATGGATTTTCTCAAAGACTAAATGACATAGACTTAAATCCTTCATACCAATCGATAGAGAATTTTTTTCTGAGTCTGACTATGTATTTAACTCAAAATCGACATTTTTGGACTAAAACCCTTTATATTTATCAGTACAGATAATACATCAATAATCTCCCATCAGTCTCAGAATAAATATAAGGAATACAAAAAGATACGTTTTTACACTTTTTTAAGGTTTAAATATCTTTTTAGACCTCTATGCACGAATGGTGTACGGATGTTACCCTCTCACGAAATCCTCATTAATTACAATGATGAGGTGATATGCATAATTTTTATTAGAAATATCTTTAAAAAATGCTCTTAAATAACTAAAAATAATCTGGTGTGTCACTCACACTTTCTCTTACCCATAAGGTAGAGAAAGTATTGTTTTTGGGTCAAATTTTTGAACGCGAGATTTTGTTATATTTACACGTTTTGAGGTCCCCTGAATACGAAAATCATGTTTTTAGCAAATGGTCTGTGTGTATGTCTGTGTGTGTGTCTGTATGTCTGTGTGTGTGTCTGTCTGTTATCAGCATATCTCAAGAACAAATTATGGCAGAAAGTTCAAACTTGGTATTCTAAATGTGTATCATATAGGGACGCTACTGTAAGCTTTTCGTTAAGATCAAGCAAATGGTTCGTGTACAGGGACAATCAAGAGAATTCTAATACATTACGTCTATGGGGGAAATTGCAGGAAAGTAGAGTTTAACGTCTATAGACTGCACTAAACCAAATGAAACGAATATATATTTTTTGTAATAGAGATAGTTAACTGGGAAAAAAAAATTGTGTATGTAGGAGCCTCGCCTCCCCCCTGGGGGGGAAGTCCCCCCTCGAGGGGAGAAAATTTTCATGATGGGTATCTTTCAAAAGAGCTCGCCAATACCTTTAAAACGAATGGTTGAACCATCGATCTGCGATAATTTAAAGCAAAGTTATCGATTTTTTTTTTACTTTTAACGAAAAAAAAAACTTAGAAAAAAAACCGTACTTTTTCTTTTTCTTTTTTTTTTTTTTAATATTGAGAATAAAATGGACTTTTTTTGGACATTTGGTGTTATACTACTTCTCTAATATGGAAACCGTCTGCCTTATCATAAAAGATAATTTTTTTAATAATAATTTTAATAAATTATTTTTTAAAAAGAGAATTATTTTTTAATAACCGAATTAAATTCTATATAAATGTAGGTGCATTAATGAAACGGGGGGTTGAGGGGGGGTGGTAGCCCCCCTCACACAGAACTAATTATCATATAAAACTCTTCAGAAGCCTAATATGAATTGTTTAACATAGGTTTACATAACAGTACTCGTTATCTTACCTATTAATCTGCAAGCTGTATTTATAGTATTAAATTTCAGGGTAAGAGAAAGTCGTGTGAGTGACACACCAGATTATTTACTTTCTCTTACCCATAAGGTAGAGAAAGTATTGTTTTTGGGTCAAATTTTCGAACGCGAGATTTTGTTATATTTACACGTTTTGAGGTCCAATGAATACGAAAATCATATTTTTAGCAAATGGTCTGTGTGTCTGTGTGTGTGTCTGTCTGTTATCAGCATATCTCAAAAACAAATTATGGCAGAAAGTTCAAACTTGGTATTCTAAATGTGTATCATATAGGGATGCTACAGTAAGTTTTTCGTTAAGATCAAGCAAATGGTTCGTGTACAGGGACAATCAAGAGAATTCTAATACATTATGTCTATGGGGGAAATTGCAGGTAAGTAGAGTTTAACGTCTATAGACTGCACTAAACCAAATGAAACGAACATATATTTCTTGTAATAGAGATAGTTAACTGGGAAAAAATTTTTGTGAGTGTAGGAGCCTCGCCTCCCCCCCTGGGGGGGAAGTCCAGGGGAGTAAATTTTCATGATGGGTATCATTCAAAAGAGCTTTCGAATACCTTTAAAACGAATGGTTGAACTATAAATCTGTGATAATTTAAAACAAAGTTATAGATTTTTTTAATTTTAACGAAAAAAAAAACAAAAAAAAAAAAAATCTTTTTTTTTTTTTTTTTTTTTTTTGAGTAAAATGGACTTTTTTTGGATATTTACTGTTACACTACCTCTCTCATATGGAAATCGTCTGCATTATCATAAAAAATAATTTTTTTAAATAATAATTTTAATAAATTATTTTTTAAAAACAGAATTATTTTTTAATAACCGAATTAAATTCTATATAAATGTAGGTGCATTAATGAAACGGGGGGTTCCCCCCGAGGGGGGGGTATAAAATAATAACATATAATAATAATAATAATTATCGTATACATAATAATTATCGTATAAAATAATTAATTATCGTATAAAATTCTTCTGAAGCCTAATTTGAATTGTTTAGCATAGGTTTACATGACAGTTCTCGTTATCTTACCTCTTAATCTGCAACTCTATGTATAGTAACTCTATGTACAAACTTCGAAGGAAAGTAAAGAACAAAGTTAGGAATCATAACCACACAGGAAAATATGCTCTGATATGACAATTTACGCGACCTGTCAACACAATGTCGTCTGGATATTTTCCTATTAGGGAGACCGGAAAGTAATGTCGATCTTGCACCTGTCGCCTGTCGATATTCGATTGTAATTTATCGGTTCATTGTGTACTTGAAATGGTGCTAGAGAGGTTAGAGTGACTTGTTTACTCGTAAATTCTTAAAGCTTCATATTTTTAGGTTGATTTCTTTAGAAATCGACCTATTGCAATCACTTCGTTTATCTATATCTATCTATCTATCTATCTATAATGAAAATTTTGTCATCACGATAATTCCCGAAATAATACTCGAAATCGAACCAAATTTGGACAGTGAACTAATCTTATAAATATCTTGGATGAGTTCGTTAACCAAGTTGCTCCGACTTTTTGTTTTCAAGTGGCAGCCACTTGAAAATTTCAAACCGACATTGTAAAAAACATATTTAAAGCAAGATTTGCTTGAATTTTCATGTAAATACAGGCCAGATAAGGGTCTCAATGAAGTTTACTAATGAAGTTTATCCGCCATTTTTAATAAAGTGGCAGATATTTTAGACCACTTGAAATCAGGCTACCACTTGAAAATTTAAAATCACTATAACTTCCGAAATAATAATCCAAATCGAACCAAATTTGGACAGTGTCTTAACTTATATTATAAATATCTTATATGAGTTTATTAACCAAGTTGCTTCGCCATTTTGTTTTCAAGTGGAGACCACTTGAAAATTTCAAATTCAAATTGTAAAAAGCGTATTCTGAATTTGTTTGAAATTTGATGTAAATATAGACCACATAAAGGGTCTCAAAAATGTTTATTAATGAAATTTATCCGTCATTTTTAATAAAGTGGTAGATATCTTAAGTTAAGCGGGACCACTTGAAATCACGCTACCACTTGAAATCACGCTACCACTTGAAAATTTAAAATCACTATAACTTCTTAAATAATACTCCAAATCGAACCAAATTTGGACAGTGTCTTAACTTATCATATAAATAACTTAGATGAATTTGCTAACCAAGTTGCTCCACCATTTTGTTTTCAAGTGGAGACCACTTGAAAATTTCAAATTCAAATTGTAAAAAGCGTATTCCGAATTTTTTTTTTATTTTTATGTATACATAAATTATACAAGTTTCTCAAAGAACTTTTTTAATGAACTTTATTCGCCATTTTTAATAAAGTGGCGGATATCTTAAGTTAAACGGGACCACTTGAAATCAGACCACCACTTGAAAATTTAAAACCATGATAACTTCCGAAATAATGCTCCAAATAGAACCAAATTTGAAGTGTCTTAACTTATCTTATAAATATCTTAGATGAGTTTGTTAACCAAGTTGCAGCGCCATTTTGTTTTCAAGTGGAGACCACTTGAAAATTTCAAATTTAAATTGTAAAAAGCGTATTCCGAAATTGTTTGAATTGTGATGTAAATACAGACCACGTAAGGCTCTCAATGAAGTTTATTAATAAACTATATGCGCCATTTTTAATAAAGTGGCAGATATGTTAAGTTAAGCAGGGCCACTTGAAATCAGGCTCCCACTTGAAAATTTAAAATCACGATAACTTCTGAAATAATACTCCAAATCGAACCAAATTTGGACAGTGATATTATCATATAATTATCTTGAATGTTTTCACTGGGCAACTTGTCCCGACATCTTGTTTCTAAGTTCCAGCCACTTGAAATCACACTGCCACTTGAAAATATGCCACACGATAACTTTTAAAATACTAAACTGATTCAAATAAAAGTTGGATAGTGAACTTATGGTTAAAATATCTAGGATAAGTTCATTTGGTGACTTGATCTGCAATTTTATTTCCAAGTTGTGGCCACTTGAAAATTTGTCATTATGGTAACTTTAGTAATACAGAATCAATTCGCATCAAATTTGAGTAGTGGATTTATCATTCAAATATCTCATTTAAGTTCGCTGGGCATGTCACTCCACTTTTTTTTATACGTGGTGCCACCTGAAAATTTCTTATGACGATAATTTTTGAAATACTAATTTAATTTAAACTAGAACTGGACAATGAACTTACCAATACAAATATACTGGATGATTTCGATGGGCAAGTTGTTTTGCCATTTTGTTTCCAAGTCGCAGCCACTTAGACTGAAAATTTGCCATAATAATAACTTTTGTAACACGGCACTGATATAAACCACAGTTGGACAGTGAACCTATGCTTCACATATCTTGGATGCATTTGCTGGGCAACTTGTTCCACTGTATTGTTTCCATCTGGCGGCCACTGGAAAATTTGTTATCACGGTATCTTTAGAAATACTTAATAAATTCAAATCAAAGTTGAAAATTGGATTTATCATTCAAAGAACAAAAATCTAGAAAATTCACGTAACTCGTAAACCAATCACGTTATTGCGTCCATCTTTGGTATATCGATAATAAGTATTTTCTTGCCAAAAGTCGCCAAAAAAGTTGCCATAGGGGAAAAAGTCGCCAAAATTTGGCGACATATCCATTACCTGCGTTGCTGGATCTTTTTAATGCGTTTTTAAGGAAAAATTAGGCTATTTTAATGCTAAAACAAGCTAGAAATGCAGAAAAATAACATTTTATCAACTTACTAAGCCTCTTTGAAAGAATTTCTACAAAAAAAAATTATTTTCAAATTTGAAACGATATTTTAGATGAGGAACTTTCTCTGCCACTTTGATCGAAGTGCCAGCCACTTAATTTTCAACACGATGACTTTTGAGATTTTGAATTAATTCGAACTATATGTGTACAGTAGACTTATCTCACAAATACATTTCATATGTTTGTCAACTTAACTCACCATTTTGTTTCCAAGCGCCGGCCACTTGAAAATTTTAAATTCACCTAAAAAGGTATTTATGAACCGATTTGCTTAAAAATCCATACGTGCATAGCCTACATCAATATTTCTACCAAGTGCATTAATAATTTGTAGCCGCCATTTTGAAACAAAACGACGGCTACTTGATAAGGAAAAAGAAATCAACCTACCCTTCCGAATAAGCCGGAAGGACTTGTTTTATTTTTATTTTTATTTTTATTTTCAATTTATAGTGAAAGGGACAGTTAAATAAAAGAAGGGGTACATATCCGGCATTGTATGTTTCTTGAGTTTCGAAAGGATAGTTTTTAGAAAAATCATTTACGATGTTTATTCATGTGAATTAAACCTTTGTTAATGCTAAATGTGGTTTTATAAGTTCGAATTCGGTAATTTTGATCTTTCTGACTCATGTCGATCAAGAAGAGAAACAACTTTAGACAATGATATGTTAAGGGAAGAAGTGCAAGAAAATCGGTGTGAAGCAACCAAAAAAACTGTCAAACATTCTAAATGAACCTTGGTCTATCATCCAAGAACATTTACAGCAAATTGGTAAAGTAAGCAGAGCAAATGTTTGGGTCTTACATAATTTGTTCGAAGGAAACAAAGCTAAGCGATTGAGCACATGTAACTTATTGCTTCAGCGGTACAATGCAGAAGCATTTTTTGGTCACTTGATTGCTGGAGATTAAAAACGGGTTCTTTATGATAATTGAAAAAAAAAAAAAAAAAAAAAAAAAAGGGCAGTGTCTCTCTTTGAATGAATTGCCACAAAGTAAAATCGGCAGCAAAAGTATTTGAGCACTAGCCAATAATTCCGATATCAAAAATGTACACTTAAAACTGTTTTGTTAAATAAATCCTTGTCGAATCATGTTCTTTGACTGACTAAGAACATGACTCGACAAGGATTTATTTAACAAAGCAGTATTAAGTGTACTTTCTTCAGATACGGATTATTGCTAGTGCTCGGATACTTTTGCTGCCGACTGTACAGCTAAGCCAGATTTACACCATAAACAGGAGCTTTTGTATGTTTGGTGGAGTATTCGCGGGGTAATTCATTTTGAAGTGCTGAAATCTGGACAAACATCGATTGAAGACCTTTACTGTGAACAACTGGATCGAGTAAATCAATATTTAATTGAAAAGGGCACAGCAATTGTCAACAGAAAAGGGGTTATACTGGAAAACGATGATGCAAGACTGCACTGCGCAAGACGAATCCTGAAAATTAAATAATGAATTGGGGGTGGGAGGTATTGTCTCACCTACCATATTCACCCGATATTCTACCATCGGATTTCCATTCATTTTGACTGCTAAAATATTTTCTAAAAGGCAACAAATTTCATTATTTGGGTGATGTCCAAAATGATGTCTCTAGAGATTTTGTTCAAGTATTAATTGATTTTTATCGATTTTGTATTGAAAACTTACACACTAGATGCCCAAAGGTTTTTCATAACGAGGCTGATTACATAATTGCTTAAAAATGAAAATTTGCTAGGTTTATTTTTATTGTGAAAAAACGACATTAAATTCCGGTCCCCCTAATATTTTGAAAAATACATCCCGCGATTTTAGAGGTTCTTTGAAATGTTATATTATTTAGTAAAATGGTTTTACATGTTTGTCTTTTCAACCCGTTAAATGCCCCCAGCGCATATTTATTCCCCAGTGTCATTTACCACCATCGATCGCTAGTGATAAAATTTAAATGATATAAACATAAACACTTAAAATCCTTTTATAAAATATTGTAACGTTTCAGAACACCACCAAAAGCGCAGGTTTTATTGTCCAAATAGGAAAATTCTCTGACGACAATGTGTTAACAGGTTTTAAATACAATGTGTTACGAATCAACCTATATAGTTTAATCGATAAGCAGATCACATACTGAAAAAGTGGTAAATGATATCTTGTGATATTTATGTTACCTGACATTATAAAATCTAATGGTACGTCAAAGTACACTTGGTATTTAAATTTTCGGTATGATATGGTATTGGAATTGAGGTCTATTATTATTGACTGCACTAGGGTCTTAGGCTTGAGAGGGATGGGCTTCCATAGGTGTCTTTCTAAAGGGTCCTAGCTCGTATTTACGCAAGTTTCGTAGAAAAACACGGAAAACGCCAAACGGCTAGGCCGACGAGCGTGACATGACACCTCACGTCTACCAGCTGGGAGGACAGAACTTCTCGGTCGCTGGAGGGCCTATTTACATTTTTGAATCTATTGCGAAATTAAATCCCTCTCATTTTTGATATTGTCCAACAGTAGAAATGAAATTTGTTATCCATAAAATGGCATTCAAAATTTAGTCAATTTAAGATTCTAAATAAATTACTAGATATTATTCTTTAACCACGTTTCCTGCGACCATAAGAGCTTCTGCGCAAGTGATGACTCAGCGAGTCTATTGTTAAAATAGAGGTGATAACCTTTCAGGTTGAGAGAAAATAGCGATTAGGGAAAATAGCGAATGACTTGATGTTTACCAAATCTCAACCTGTTGTTCAATTTAGCACCCCTCCACGCTTTTCGAATTGTCTTCTGGGCTAGGCGTGAGAAATAAATATTATACTATACATATACTATACTATAAATATTATACCAATACATATACTACACTATAAATACTATACTATATATATACTATACTATAAATCAGGGCCCGAAATTTCAACCCATCTTACACTCGCCGAAAAAAAAGTTTTACTCGCCACAAAATAAGGTTGTATATATATATATATATATATATATATATATATGATAAAGGTGATATATTAAGCATAGTAGAAGCCAAGCAACAGATACAAGATCACTGAAACACCAATGACCAATAAGATTTTTTAAAAAAATTTTATCAGTGGATAGTTTTAAATGATCCAGGGCCAGTGACAAAATACACTGTCGCAAAAATTCACAACACTACAAGAATCATAATATTGTTAATGCCAATTTAAGATAAATCTAAATATATGAAATTCATATATTAGATAATTTAAATTACATAAAGCAATAAGTTTTATTAAAAAAGATATATATATATATATATATATATATATATATATATATATTATTACGCATTTCGGTTTTTTTATTTTTCCTAACAATTTGAAATGTTTTTACAAATATGCCTAAAATTATAGTGTATCATCATGTCTCATAATCATCTATAATCAAAAATCATTATAATTTGAGATTTGAAAAAGATTAAAATACCTATAAATGCAAAGAATGAATATTTATTTCACTTTTTACATCAGAAATGCCTTTTTCGTCCATTTTACTTTTGTAATCGGACGAAATGTCGATGAGTATAACTTGTTCATTGTTGACATTTGAAATAGCCATTTCGGAATTACTTTTTCGATAAAATCATTGATTACAAATTATAATAGTGGGTTCGTCTATTCTCGCTCTGCTTGAAGAAATCACAATGGAAAAAACGAAACTGCTCGAAGAGAAAAAGAGATGTTAAAAATGAGGTTATAAGATGGCAAGATTTTGCCATATGTAAATCTATAAAAAGAACATTTCTGTCACCTTATCGTGTAAGAATTCTATCTATAATTAGACCAAATTTTTACTCGCCATAGTAAAAATTTCACTCGCCAATGGCGAGCTGGCGAGCGGAAATTTCGCTCCCTTCTATAAATACTATACTAATATATATACTACACTATAAATTCTATACTATATATATGTGATTATACTATAGTTTCCATACCAGCCTCTTCTGTCATCTACAAGCAAAATAAATATCGTGTACAGGATAACGTACATCTAATAAAATATAGCTATAGAATTTTTTTTTTAATAATAATATATGAATATTAGTATGTACGAAAAAATTAAACTAACGATAAAAGAAGAAAACTTTAAAAACTTTACATTAGTTTCCGGAAACTTGTGCTTTTATTATTAAGAAGATGGACAGGGCCTTTGATATTTGAGATGTTTGCGTAAAGTTCTGGTTTGCTTAATAGATAACAAAAGTTTGGCAATGTTATCGCAATACAGCAAAGTATTTCATAATCTTAAAGTTATGCGTGATTTTTCTTTCTTGTTTATTCGTATAAATATGTTTGTTTCTGTTAACTGATGAGTAAAACAGTATGACCTAATGAAGTCTATTAGTAATGTTATCACAATACTTAAGTTCTTTTTAAAGCACAAAGTATGAAAGTAATTCACTGTCAGTATCATGGTAAAAGTACTTAAATGCATTTAACTTATTTATTGTTATCTAAAATAGCTTGGGTAACAGGAAATTGAGTATCTGTTTCATAGAGCTGATAAAGCCCTTAAAACGATTATTTGCAGGGTTTTTTTTTTTTTTTTTTCGTAATGAAATAATTTAATAATTTTTAAGACAGGTAATGCAAGTGCATCTAACTATTATTATATTAAAAAAAAAATAATAAAAAAACTGAAGCCTATTTTTGTTTTCTAAGTTATAGTTATAAAATTCTGTACAAAATTGAATTGAATTTAATATGCCAAGCAGGCATTATTTTAAGATAAACTTCCATTTAAAGGTATCCAGTCACTAAGTTTCATTCCCTAGCATTGGTTACTATATTCATTTCTTAAAATTTCTTTGGTATAGCTTTAACGTAGGAGTCCCCTCGCAGCTTTTCAAAATCTTTTGGTGTCACTTTGGCTATGAATTAAAATGGCTATATCCCAAGTGCGCAAGTAAAGACCTTGGCGAGAAACGACCGAGCTATTTCGGTGCTAAATTTCAAATTTCGCCAAGGGAATCTACACTGAAGCTGTTCTATTTCTGTAGCACGGTTTTTCTCAATTTTATTTTTTTTTATTTAAAACGAAGTGTTTGCACATTCTTTTTTTTTTTTTTTTTTTTTTTTTTTTTTTTTCCCTCGACATAAAAAGATATATCTATATAATATTTTCTCTAATGGGGGCTAATTACGATTAAATTTTGTCGAAATGATAGTGACGTAAGTTGCTATCTGATTGGTTAACCCTGATTAGAATATTCGGTCCTCAAAAACGAGCCTGGAAAAAAGTCCCCTGGAAAGACCGTCCCTGAGAAAAAACGTCCTTTTGAAAAAAACGTTCCCGGAAATAAATGAAATCCCGTAATTTTTTTAATTTCCCCCTTATATCATGTAGGTCAAATCGTGACTAAATTTGATTTATTATTCAGAATTGAAAAAGAAAAAAAACAAAATGAACGAAACATCATACGGTACGCATTGATTAACACTTTCCAACTGTACGTGCTTGTTGAGTCGTATGACATTCAATGTTCTTTGCCTACGTTATCACACAACGGACAGATAGAAGTACTGAAAGTTCATACAGATAGACTAAACCACTCTTAAACATTATTGGAAAGTATTAAAAATACTTAACGCAATAGAAAATCAAACCCTTAAATTCTAATTATAGTCCTTAATGTATCTGACTATTTTAGTGTAGCCCTGTAAATCTGAAAATTAACCGCATATCGTATTCTATACAAAACATTATTTCAGCATATTAACAATCAATTTCACTTTCTTTATGATTTTTACAGGTGAAAGTTTTTTAACCCTGCTGTTCTGTACCGATTTACTATATATTACATGTGTACCATTTTAAAAAATAAAAAAACTATATAAATAAAATAAAAATATTTTCGGGAAATTAATATATGTCCCCCACTAACAAAGACACAAAATGGCTAGAAAATATTTCTAAACTGTCATTTCTTTATAAAGAATTGAAAAATTAAATGTGATTTATAAAAACATCTGTCCTAAAACGGAATAAATTGCATTTTTTTTTTTTTTTTTTGTGTGTGTGTCTGTACACACATTAGTCGTACAGGACCTATTAATGTCATTTTAAATAGGCAATATTCTATAATAAAATTGAGTAGCATATCATTTTTTTTAAAAAATTGTAAATATTTATTGACGCTGGAAAGGGCAGAGGGACAGATAGACAGATAAACATCAAACAGACAGATACACAAATTGGAATCATATTTACACTTAAAAATTGTTAAGAAGTGTTGAAAATACTAAATGTAAACGAAAATACAATTCCAGAAAAATTTCTAATAATAGCCGTTAATGTAACTGAATATTTTTGTGTGGCCCTGTAAATTTTAATGCTAATCATACTATATGAAATAGAAAGCATTCTTCTGTGCATATAAATAACATATTTCAATTTCATTAAGATTTGTGCAAAGCAAAGTTAATAAAATTTGGTTTATAGATATACCTCTCATAGAACGCAATGCTTTGGAATACTTTCGGGTGTCCCTGTACACAAACTAGTGGTGGTATTTACTTCATTTCCTATAGAAAATATCCTATAGTGCACTTGAATAATATATTTCAATTTCATTAAGATTTGTGTAAAGTTAAAGTACTAAAATATGGTTTATAGAAATATCTCTCGTAGAACACAATGCTTTGGAATAGTTTTGGATGTCATTGTATACAAACCAGTTAAAGTATTCACTCCATTTTCAATAGGGAACATCCAATAGTGATCTTAAAGAACATATTTCAATTTCATTAAGTTTTGTGCAACGTAACGTATTAAAATATAATTTATAGAAATATGTGCCTCTCATAGAATACAGTATTTTGGAATACTTTTGCGTGTCCCTGTACACAAACCAGCAGAGATATTTACTCCATTTTCAATAGGGAACATCCGATAGTGAACTTGAATAACATACATCAATTTCAAGAAATTCCATAAATATTTACGGGAGTTAGAGTACGGATAGATAGACAGAAAAATCGAAGTCATTAACACTTTTAACCTTGTTGGAAAGTATTGGAAAAAAAAAAAAAAAAAAAAAAAAAAAAAGGAGTATGCTTTGGTCATTACAAAACGTTCTTCTGCATTAATTTATAAAATAGGGGTTAACATGCACAAACAAAGGCGCCGACTTTTCAAATTTTCATGGGGAGGCACAATCGATATTTTGTTTTTTCTGAGAGGCAATGCTCTCTGCTCTACCCTCTCCCTTTTATAATAATACATAATACATAATATATATCGTTTTACACTGAAAGTTGTTCCATTTCTTTAGCCCGATATTTTTTCAAATTTATTTTAATTATTAAAAAAGAAAAAAAAAAAGTTTGCAGTTTTCTTTCTTTATTATTTTATTTTATTTTCTTTATTTTTTATTTTGCATAAAAAGAAATTATTTATTTTTTTAATTTTGGTATATTTTTTAATTAATTAATTAATTAATTAATTTTTTTTAATAATTTTAATATTACAATGGAATTTTAAAACTGATAGTAAAAAAATTTTTCGAGCCACTTGCAAACATATAGCACTATAATATAACTGAATTTATTTTCAGTGGACCTGTAAACAAAAGATAAAAATTATCATACCACGTTGTATGTAAAACATGATTTTATTTTAAAATTACAATGGAGTTTTAAAACTGATAGTAAAAAAATTTTTCGAGCTACTTGCAAACATATAGCACTATAATATAACTGAATTTATTTTCAGTGGACCTGTAAACAAAGGATAAAAATTATCACACCACGTTCTATGTAAAACATGATTTTAAGCATATGAAAAACATATTTCATGTTTAGTACAGTCCAAATATGTTAAACTGCACTTTCCAGAAATTTCGCCCATAGACGTAATGCATTTCATTACTTTTTTGTAAAATATTTGCGCCCCCCCCCCCAAGAATATATATATATTGAACCAATTATCTGACTGAACAAAAAAATACGGCGTTAACTAAATTTTATTCTGATTAATAACTGTACCAATTTTGGCAGAATCTAAAAATCTCTGGACAGATAAAAAGACAAACTTTCAGCTATATATATTTAGCTAAAAACAAAAATGTTTGCCCGTTCATTCAAAGTGATCGATAAAAATTGGTAACGATGGCAAAATCTCTGTCTGAAAGAAATAGTATGACCTGTCGCTCTAATAAAATTTATATAATTAATGATAAAAAATAAAATAAATAAATAATGAAACCTGGAAGTTTGTTGTTTAATATAATAAATAAATTCTTTAAAAAAAAAAAAAAAAACTTTATAATTTATTTATATTATATTGTTCTGTTTAAGAATAGACTTAAAATAAGCATATGTACTGCTTAGTATTTATATGTTAACCCCAAGCTACTTTCAACAACGACTATTAAGATTAGATACAGGTACAACATTAAAAGGATTTTTAAGTATTAAGGAAAAATATTACGATATGCTACAAAAATAAATAAATAAAAAAAATAATAATTAATATTAATAATTTGGTGTGACATCCACACTATTTATTTATTAATTTATCTATTTTCTACCCTACGATACCATAGACATAGTATTGCAGTTTAAGAGGAATACGAGAGATCTATATCTGAACATTTACAAAGTATTTTGAACAATATTGCAAAATAATTTCATAAACAGGGTTATCTGAAATACAGTTATGTGTAAGCTTCCGCTTCCCCCCCCCCCCCAAAAAAAAAAAAAAAAAAAAAAAAAAAAAAAAAAAGGCTTTATAGTACATTCTTAACATATTTAGTGCTACTATTAATTAAAAAAAAAAAAAAAAAAATCAAATTATTCAGAGAATTGTCGTTTGCACCATTCTATGAAACTTTTTCGACTAATTTTGAATATGTTATACGTAAATCATATATGCACCAAACAGCGGACTTAAATTTAGTATGGGGGAAAAAAGAAATACCGACAAAACTAGAAATGCATTTCGAACCACTTCCAAACATATAACACGAATATAACAAAAATATTTTGTATGGCCCTGTAAAAGAAAGGATAAAAATTATACTATATTCCATATAAAACATGGTTTTAAATGTATGAAAAATAGATTTCTTGATCAGTACAGTCTTAAGATGTTAAACAGCACTTTCCAGAGATTTCTCCCATAGACGTAATGCATTTTATTACTTTTTGTATGTCCGTGTACATGAACCATTTATCTGTTCTCAAAGAAAATTTAGAGTTAAATATATAAGATATACAGTGTATTATATGTAGAAAATCGTGTAATACCGAGCCGTGTAATTCATAATGCCGAGTTTAGACCTCTGTTAATGTTTGTTCTTCAGTTATGCCGATAACAGATTCATAGACAGACAAACACACTCGTACACAGATCAATCGCTAAAAATATTATTTTTAGGATTTAGGGGACTTCAAAATATGTAAATGCAGCAAAAACTCATTTCCGAAATTTTGATACAAAAAGAATATTTTCTCTACCATATATAGGTAAAGTAAACAAAGGAAAAAAAAAAAATCCTTCTAAAAAGAGAAAGATAAATGAACAAAGAAATTGCAAAATTAATTATATTCTTTACGCAGTTGGCACCTGTAATATTTCTAAATATTAATTTTAGAAAGGACAGCGTTCTCTTTGTAATTACCATCAGTTCTACGGACCCATTTTCAGTGTCACGTTTCAAATCATTTTGGCTTAAAACCAACAATTTGCTTATCAAATTTCCAGGCGACGTATGCTTTTGGCATTAATTTGGAGGAGCATGTACACGCATTTTCCAAGATGGCCACACCCTAGTTCTTGACACTGTTATTACATTTTTATTATTCCTTTTGCGTGTGACACTGGCACGGAATGTGTTGCCCCAACACAGTGGCCCTCGTCATTTGTCCCATCTTGCTCAAAATTGCATAGAGATTTGAAAACACCCGTAGACAAGTAGCTGTGTTTGAAGAGAATGGATTGGAGATCTGAAGTATATCATGATTGAATTTTGGGCAATATTATGGTTATTATGGATTATTTTACATTTTGGCGAAGCTGGTAAGTGCTTTAAATTTGAAATAATTTCACCAAGATTTATTTTTAATAGACAAACAAAATAGTTAATCTTTATTTTGCTTTTAAAAAAGTGAATTGTTTTAAAGAATTTTACCGCTTTTATAAAAAAAAGTTTATAGTTTAGATTTTGTAAAATCAGTTATTTTACTTTTTAAGTATAGATTAGTTTAGGTAAATTAAATTTATGGTAACAAATTAATAAAGTTTCAAATCAAATGCTCATCTATAAAGAAAATTGTTTCAAGTGCTAATCGTCGCTTTTCTTGAAAAATATTCCTAACATATAAGATTTAATAAAGTATTTTATTTATTTTTTCCAGAAATATTAACTGCTAAGCAAAAGTAGCGAGAAAATTATCAAAATGAGTTCATGTCTTTTCAGTATCTCAAATCAATATCCTATTGCCGATTTTATTATTGCGATTTTTATCTACGATTGCTAATATAATAGGTTACTAAGGATCTATTGCCGAAACGTCAATGGATGGTTGTTTGGTTGCGTTTTACGTCGCACTAGTGCTGCGTAGATGGGTGATTGGCGACGGTCTGGGACTCACCCCTAGAGATGGTCCGGAGACATGCCATCGCAATTTTGATCCTCCACGGAAGGGATGGCTCTCTCGCTTCGGTGACCCCCAGAGGTATAATTTTTTATGGGAACATGGAGGACATTGCGGCCACGACAGATTTTACGTGCACCAGCCACCATTAGTGTACACGACGGTCTTTGGCCGACTCGAGTACCGAACCCGCAATCTTCCAATTACGAGGCCGGCACTCTACCGACTGGGTTACCGCGGCCCGAACGTCAGTGGAAGCTACCCTACTGAGGTTCAAAAAGGTTTTGCGTTCTGTGTGTTTGTGCTTGTATGTATAATATAACGGGCACAAAAATCACCCGATTGATTTGAAAAATTGTTACACATGTTCATGAGCCTCACAAAATTAGCTGTATATTTTTGGGTGTGTATTCTGTTTGAGGTTCGTGTACAGAGACGAAATATCGACCTAAATAGCAAAGTTTTTCGTGTCATTACGGCCTACGGACAGAATTTGTATGTACCGCGATAGTGGCCGCTAAAATCACTCGATTGACTTGCAAATTGGTGCACATATTTATGCGCCATACAGAATTGTCTGTGTCTTTTGGTGTGTATATTGCTTATGATTTGATACAGGGACATACCAAAATACTTCTTTATCATTACGGCCTATAGATTAGAAATTCGTTTAAATGCATTTGAAAGTGGTTATACTGCATTCAAGGTAATTAAATTAATGTACACTTTCAAGATGCTTGAAATCAAGTTTTCTGTAAAGAAAAAAAAATGTGTCCATAGGCTAAGTAATTATCTACAGGACCATACAAAAGAACTCCGATAACGTATACAATCATCCAGATGATAACATCCATTTAGCATAATGAAATTAATATAGGTTATTGGAATGTTTTAAAGCATGGTTTCTGTAAAAAATTGGTAGATTCAAAACCAGTAATTAATACAGAGCTACACAAAAGAATTCCGATACGTTATGCAATAATTTTGTATCCAATTTGATACAAGTATTTATAAATTATAGTAAAACACCGTTTATACGTCTTTCAGGGGACTGACTTTAAAGGGCGTCCATATATGAAAGGACGTATAATCGAAAGAAAAAAAAAAAAAAAAAAAAAACCGATTACAACAAATTTATTGCCAGTGAAGCAAAAGTTATGCGAAAATAGTAACTAATAAAGTTTATGATAGTAACTAACTATAGTATATTACTTCAAAGTTGATTTTGTATTTTAAGATTATAATTGAATTTAAAAAGCTTTAAAGTGAGAAAAATCATTCCATTACTGCATGACTAGAGTACTAGTTATATATCTCATATCTTAACGCACGTTGAGTGCTAATTATATACATTCTGCATCTTTTAATACTCATCTGGCTTGGTGATTGTCTGTGAGTATTAAAAATTGCATTGTGGATTGAAGAGTTCATTAAACGATGTACAATTATTGTGACAAACAAAATCAGTTCAAGTTTTCCTTGAAATTCATTGCGCTTTTAAAGGAAGATTATGGAATAACATCTTCACATTCTACATCGTCATCGCTTAAATTAGCTTTAGACAATTTGTTTTTAATCAGTTCACCTATTGTGAAAAATTCCGAAGTCATGATATCGGTATCACAGTTCACATACTGATCAAAATTAATATTTAGAACAAAAAATAAATAAATAAATAAATAAATAAATCATGCGGTACGCATTGATTATCAACACTTTCCAACTGTACGTATTTCTTGTACAGTATGACATTCAATGTTCTTTGCCTATGGTTGTATCATAACGGACAGACAGACGCACAGAAGATCATACAGATAGACTCACTCTTGAACATGTTGGAAAGTGTTAAAAATGCTTAACACAAAAGAAAATGCATCCCTTAAATTCTGATTGCAGCTCTTAACGTATCTGAATATTTTAGTGTAACCATGTAAATCTAAAGGTTAACCATATCATTCTCTACACAAAACATTATTTTAGCATATGAAGAATAAATGTCAATTACTTTATGATTTCACAATAGAAAGTTCTTAAAATGCGATTTATAAAAATGTCCCCCACAAAACGCAATACATTGGCATTTTTTGTGTGTCCCTGTGCACTAAGAGGTTGTAATACAAGACCTATTAATGCCATTTAAAATAGAGAACACCCATAGTGAACATGAATAACATAGATCATTTTTTAAAAATTCGCAGACGGATAGATAGACACCTGGACAGTGTGGCAGACAGATACACAAAATGAAATCATATTCACATTTAAATATTGTTAGAAAGTGTTAAAAACGCTTATTGTAAACGAAAATGCGATTCGAGCAAATTTCCAATAAAAGTCTTCAATGTAACTAAATATTTTCATGTGGCCCTGTAAATCTAATGTTAATCACACTACATTCTATAGAAAGCATTCTTTTGTGCATATAAATAACATATCTGAAATTCATTAAGATTTCTCCAAAGTTATTAACATTAGGTTTACAGAAATATCTCTCATGGATTGCAATACTTTGGAATACTTTTGGGTGTCCCTGAACAGAAACCAGTGGTGGTATTTGATCCATTTTCAATAGAAAACATACAGTAGTAAGCCTGAATAACATATTCAGTTTCATTAAGTTTTCTGTAACGTAACAATGTTAAAATATGATTTATAGAAATACTTCTCATAGAACACAATGCTTTGGAATACTTTCGGATGAGGATGACTCTGTACACAAACCGACAAACGAGTAAAAGTATTCACTCCATTTTCAATAAGGAACATCTGATTGTGAACTTGAATAACACGTATCAGTTTCAAGAAATTTCATTAATATTTACGGGAGTTAGAGCGCGGACAGACACTTTTCAACCTTGTTGGAAAGTGTTTAAAAAAAGACAAAACAAGAAGTTTTGTGAATATTAGAAAACTGGAGAAGACGTATAACTTATACTGAGTGACGTATAAAAGAATTTTTGCATTAAAATGAATAGGAATGAATTGGGACTTCATTAAAAGGACCTATAAATGTAAAAGACGTATAAACGGGGCTTCAGGCCCGCCGTACACTGACGTGACATGAGACAAAGTTTAACGCGACATGCGATCATGCATAAATGTGTGTTTGTACAGTCGGCAACCCCCCCCCCCCCCATCTAATTTCGCCGTAAATTATCGTAGAAACATGCGGCTGGTACCTATCGATCTGTAGTAACGTCTAGTTTTTAATGGTGTAGTTAGATTTTGCTTAAGGGGTCATCTACATATTAAAACAGGCATAAATTTCATTTTTTTTTTCAATGATGACCCCTATTTCTGACCTCATATTCAGATTTCTGAGATCAAAGCAGTTCGGAAAACCACCTATTTATATACTTTAAATCAATTCTAAACAGAGTTACACGTGAAAATGTGTTAGGGCCGTTAG
This sequence comes from Salticus scenicus, assembly GCA_963930645.1. Lineage (NCBI taxonomy): Eukaryota > Metazoa > Arthropoda > Arachnida > Araneae > Salticidae > Salticus > Salticus scenicus. The sequence continues at coordinate 122,738,619 of OZ005650.1, forward strand.
GGAACCGTCTATATATTTAGAAAAAATAAATCGTGATCTACCACCCAATATACATTAAAATTCACACCGGAAAAAAAGTTCAGAAATGTTAATTAAAAATAAAAAAACGATTCTAATTCGCAGAACTTTCTCTGTTATTTTATGAATTAAAAGATTTTTATTGGTTTCTATTTATTAAACATTGAATAGTAAAATACATCACTTCATACGAAGAAAATTAAATAGCTTGAATCATATGAACCCTACAATGTTGAATTACAAAAATCTAGATATCAAGGTAAAAGAATAATAGTAATAATGATAATAATATTAATAGCGGTTAAAAAAGTGTTTAATATTTAAGACAAAGAATTATCTACTTCTTGTAGGGTATATTTTTATTTTATACAGTAAGCCCCGCATGAAAGTGTTACTACAAAGTTTTACATTTAATTTAAGCGTACAAACCAACAATAGGTAATATACAAAAATATAGATAACAAGATTTAAACTAAAATCTGAGAAAGGATATTTAACATTTTCGCGACCGCTGACGTAGTTTCACGTCATTTGGAAATCTGTAACTCCTCCAGTGGGCGTTTCTTCATCTTTTGTGTGTTACGATATTTCTTAAGAATATTCCTTATATTCATATTTATGTAAACAAATAGTATGAATACAAATACTTTCACTAGAAAGAGTATAATTATTATGTATATTCATATGAAAATAAATATGGATATAGAAAAAACGGTTTCCTATTGCCTAGAACGAATATTCCCCGCTCTGCAGTAGTCTACTGTACTTGAATTCTTAATTTTAAATGTGTAAAATCTATATCTTTAAAAGTAATAAGACATATTACTTTGTTTTAAATTCATTTTCCGCGATAAATGTGACGCTAGTTTTACGTCGTGATTAGAATAATCAAAAATAAATAATATTGCGCTTTGTTTCAATAATAGATTTTAAAAACTTAAAAAAAAACACTATATTATTCAGTATTTAAAAAACATTTAATAAAATTTTTATATTTTATTATGTTACGTCATGCAATAAAATTTAAATAGCATAAACGGTAGAGTAAACGAATGCGAAAATGTCACAACAAGATTAAAACAGAAAATTTGTTTTAAAAAAATCTGATAAAAATTAATTATATTAATTAAAAAAAAAAAAAAAAAAAAGTATTGTTCACTGCGTATTGCTCTTTCAAATTATATTCCTCGTCTTACCGCGTTTTCTAAATCATAATATTTAACTTTAGGTGCACGAACCCTAGAATATTCAAGTTAAAAACAAAAGACAAAAGGGATAAAATAGAATTTTAGAAGTGAGAAACTAGAAAAAGTTATGTAATATTTAAGAACAAAGACTTAACATTTCAGAATCGAGTATACACCTCTTTGCAACGGAAGCCACGCCTTTACACAATTTTTCTAAAACTTTACATTATAAAACAAAATTATTTTACATATTTCCAATTAAATCATTTAAATTTTGTCTTCAGCATTCGATGTAGAAAATGCCATTGACATTTATGCATACCAGCGTCACATAGAGAGTCATATACGAATACGGAAACTAGTTTTTTAAATATTGTTTCCGCAATATAGAGGCGGGGCTTCATTTCTTTTGGAAATTTTTCAGAATCTCTCGCTTGCATTGCGATAATTTTATAAAAAATAATCCAATTTGTATCATAAACATCGAAATGTTGCTTAGAAAACAATTGGAATAACATTAAGGTAAATTAAAATAGTTTTTCGTCAAAATATATACACATATTTACTCACAGAGGATACAAATTATTATAAGTGACGGCCCCCTAACAACAGTAAAAAATGAAATATCACTGTAACTCAAAGAATAATGTTAAGAACGAGCTGTAAATTTGGAAACCCATGTTTTTGATGATGCCCGTTCTATTTATGCAAAAATTAACATAGGTCATAATTCATAATTTTTTCAAATATGAAATTATTAATAATTTTCATATTTCAAAAAATTTTTTTAATCAAAAATATGCATGGAATATGTTTGAGTCACTTCATTCTATCATATAAAAAAAAACAGAATTTGAATATCATAATTATTTTGGAAGATATGAATTAATGTTTGTCACATTCATTTAATATTAGCACCCTCATAATTTGACAGCTTATAACTCTGTGAAGAATTGAGCAAAATATATAAACTATACCATTTTCCGCGATGATTTGGTCCAAAGAATTCAAATAAATTATAAAAAATGGGGGTTACCATTGAAAAAAAATGAAGTTGATGCCAGTTTAGTTTTAATATGTAGACGACCCCTTAAGCAAAATCCAACTATACCAATATAAACTAGACGTTATTACAAATCGATTGGTACCAACCACATGTTTCTACGACAACTTATGGCTGCCATAAGTTGTCGTAGAAACTTGTGGTTGGTTGGGGGGGGGGGTTGCCGACTGTACATGTATGTATGCATGTATTAATAATTAATTTGAATAATATGCAGAGCTGCCAACCTAATCCGGTAAATTGTTAGTACTGCCCATTTTTCTACACCATTTAATTTTTAAAGTAATTTTCTTCAAATATATTTGCGATGAATTAAGAAGAAAAAACTCTAAAGAAATGACTGATGTAGAAAAAGGGGCGGTAGTAACAATTTGCCGGATTAGGCTGGCAGCTCTGAACATGGAATAAATAAAAATGATCTGCTGAGTAATGTAATGCAAATGGGACGTTGAGGCTCCTTAACTGCGGATCCACTAGTTTATTACAATGTCAATTTCAATTAATCAAACATGTCAATGTGATTTCATTATATTTTTTATTGTCTGCAAACTTGTAAATGTATATGCTGAGTAAATTTATCACAATGTAAATGTAAAGTAATGTAATGGAAAAAGTAAATCTGATATTTACTTTGTATTACTTTAAATTTAATGTAATTACGTGACATTTTAATAATCAAAACTTCTGGATTTCTAGATTTATTTAAGTTCTTTGGCAATAATCGCTTTAATAAAAGAAGGTTTATATCGTTTATGTAATTTTGCCACTGGTCACTGTGCAATATAAACTAGTTTCTGTAATTTTTTTACACCATTCAAAATTAACACTTGAAAGATTTTTCATGTAAGTTCCATGGCTAAATATCTTACTGTAAAATTTTCATTTTTATAAAGTTTATCTATACGTGATAGAGAAAAACTGGCTTCATTTTCGATTTCAGAACACTAAAATACATATGAATCAGTTAATATTATCAAATCAAATTTTGCCAACATCATCTTCGTAGACTTGCGTAATTAAATCTACATTTTTTTAAACTACAAAATTAAATGAAAATATGAAAAGTACACTGATGCACCTTATTTTTTTATGCAAAAGTAATCTATACTAGCTCCAAATACACCTGCAATATATAGAAGATTATTGAATTTTGCCTTACACATTTATATTTGTCTCTTTATGAATATGTAACGCATAATTAATTATTTATTGACGCGTATTGCAAACAGCACGTATAAAATGTAGGCTGTCATGACTTAGTATTGGGCATATCATGCTATTTTTTTTCAGAAAAATAGTATTTATAGTAGCTGGAACAAAATCAAAGTATAGAAATTAATCTAGAACTATAGTAATACGTAATAATCACCTTGAAAAATAATTACTACTTGTTATTTGATATGATTTATTCTTATTGTTCAAATAAATTTTTATGAAACTTTTATTGTATTCCGATTCTGCATTATTATTTTGCTAATTCTCACAAATATATATATATGCTATATTTTAATCCCATAATTTGTATATCGTTCTATAAACTCATATATAATATGCTAATTACGTGGAAACAACTAGATACATTAAGACGAAACCATTAACTGCAAAACTTTGAAAATCATTATTATTATTATCATTTATTTATTTATATATTTATTTTTTTTATAATGCGCAAAAATTGATAAAGGCGACTTGTCTATGATCTGTGTTACAGAAATAGTAACACATTTCAGTCTAGTTCGTATAAAATTATTATTGTTGTTGTCCGTCTTTTAAACCCCCGTCAGTCGGTATTGCAATGTTCTCTAGATTCCATAAAAATAATACTTCTTGTGGTTACTGAAGCGGAAAAGCCACCTCCGCTTCAAAAGGTGATAACATGTTTCTAGTCCACCCTTAGGGGTGAATCCCAGATTGTCGCACAATGTAGCTCTAATGCAATTTTTTAAAATGTGATCAGAAGACATAAAATTGACCTAATGAAGTAGACACCTAAGAAATTTCCTATAAGAGAAAGCTGATATATATATATATAAACTGATATTTTTTGAATTCTGATACATGTAGACATGTAAAACAGAGTTTACATAGAGAGTTTAAAAAAAAATGGTAGAGTTATTTTTGAAACACCAATTTCCGAGATCTAAAACTGACCTACCTAAGCAGGATTACTGTTAATTTCCTGTAATAACCCCTTAATATACGAGAAAGGATATCTAAAATGGATTTATGTAACAATTTTCAAGAAAATCGTTAGAGCCGTTTTTGAGAAACCAACTTTTACCCAAACTTGGCATACTAAATTATTGACCGGAAAACAATAATTACATACAAAAGGATGTTTAAAAGGGAATTAATATGGCGGGTATGAAAAAAATCCATACAACGTTTTAAAAAAAAACTCACTTGCGAGACCTGAAATTGAGCTATTTATACAGGGCGTCTATCAATTTTCCTGAACTAACCAACTATATCATTCAAAAGGACATCTAATAGAGTGTTTATGCAGCAAATTTGAAGTAAATCGTTAGAGCCGTTTTTGAGATACGGACTTACGGTCCCACTTCCGGTTTTCAAATTTTCACCAAAATTTGGAAAATTCATCTGTACACCAGTTCTCTCTTAATTCTGAAGTTTCGTAGCTGTATCTTTATTAGTTTCGGAGATATGATTGTCAGAATATCCCCCCGCCCCCCAGAATATCCCACACACATACACAACACACACGCTGACAAATTGGCAACCCCCCCCCCTTATTTAGACTCAGGAGACCTTAAGACATATAAATCAGATGAAATCTCGATACCAAATTTTTGGACCAAATACAATACTTCCATTACCTACGGTAGTTGGGTAATGGAAGTAAAAAAAAAAAAAAAAATGGCTTAACAATTTTGTCAACTAGATTTGTAATTTCACCCAGTATAGTATACTAGTATGTTCTAGCACTGGGGGAGGGTTGACTTCCCTACCTCAGCGAGATGAGATCCCTGCCTGACACAACTTGAAATGCATTTTTGACTTTTTCCAAACACAGCACTAATATATCAGAAATCTTTTATATGGCCCTGTAAACGAAAGATAAATACTTTTCATACCATATTATGCAATTCTATCTGAAATATGCCATTGTGTATACAAAAATTTAACCAAGTTTCACTTTTTACTTTCCGAACACACACATGTAAGGAAAGTGTTGTAATCATGTCAAAAATCCGACTTTGAGATTTTAATGTTTCTACACGTTTTGGTGTCCCATGAATTCATATTTACTATTTTCACGATGATGTATGTATATATATATATATATATATGGGTGAACACTACAGCGTCTACACGCCTTGTTCGAATGAGCTGAAAATTGGTACATATGTTGCAGGTCACCGTAGCACGAACCTTATTGATTCTGATGAATCTAGCACTTATAGCTTTTTTTTACAGGGAGCCAGAGAAAAAGTCTTTATCATTATGGCCTATGGGCTCAAACTATATACAGTGCGAAGTGTATAAACACTTTATTCAAATGAACAGAAAATTTATACATTTGTTATAAATCACCGTAACACGAACTGTATAGATTTTGGTGAATCTAGCACTAAAAGTTTCTCTCATTTTTTTTTTTTTTTTTTTTTTTTTTTTTTAGGACTGAGGGCCTATTAGTCTCAATCTGGGATTTTTGCGTTGTCGATTTCGATAGTTGGACATTTGTCGAAATCTAAAATTTATCGAAAATATAATTGAATAATTTGAAAAAAGAAAAAAAAAAATTATATTTTTGTTGTTCCATCATTTTTATTAGACTGTGCCCGTGAAAATTATATATCTTTAATTAAAGTTGGTAAAAAAAAAAAAAAAAAAAGAAAGAAAAAAAAAAAGGTGTCTGATAAAATTATTAGCAAAATAGTCTTCCCCTTTTCATAAAATAATAATAATAATAATAATAAATTGGCGATATATATATATATATATTTTTTTTTTTTTTGCCAAGGATGACCGATATCAAATCTATTCCGCTGCAACATATTAGTATCTTATATCAGATACTTTATTTAGACATTTGAAAACAAATTTGACTTCAAATTATGATAGAATATTTATCATTTTCCTCTTAATTAGTATATTAGTTGGATATTTATTGTGTAAATATCATCCTTTGAAATGAAATGTTTGTGTTTTCAATCGAATATGGAAGTTTGCCAATTTTTTTCTAGTGTTTTGAAATTAAAAATTCAAATTTTGTCAATTTTTCAATAAAAACAAGAACATTAAATCATTAAATTCATTTTTTTACTTATTTTTATTTCATATTATTTTACGCGCACTTTTTATTTCCTAATTCAAAATTATTAACAAAAAACTTTTTCGATATCGCTTGTAACGATACTGATTATTATTAATTTTCTTTTATTTTTCTTTCAATGATAATAATAATAATAATAATAATAATAATAATAATAATAAAAGATTTTGATGAAATTCTGGCAAATGCAGAATTTAGTTTAGGATGGAGGACTATTAGTTTTTTTTTTTCTTCCCAATTATAACATTGCTTTCAAATTATTCAATTATATTTTCGATAAATTTTAGATTTCGATAAATGTCCAACTATCGAAAAATGATTTCGACAAATGTCCAACTATCGAAAACGACAACGCAAAAATCCCAGATTGAGACTAATAGGCCCTCAGTTCTAAAAAAAAAAAAACCCTAATAGTCCTCCGTCTTAAACTAAATTCTGCTTTTGCCAGAATTTCATCAAAATCTTTTTTTTTTTTTTTTTTATTATTATTGAAAGAAAAAGAAAAGAAAATTAATAATAATCAGTATCGTTACAAGCGATATCGAAAAAGTTTTTTTTTAAATAATTTTGAATTAGGAAATAAAAAGTGCGCGTGAAATAATATGAAATAAAAATAAGTAAAAAAAAATGAATTTAATGATTTAATGTTTTTGTTTTTCTGGGGCTGCTCATGCATATAAAAAATGCGTATTAAAACGAGTCGAAGAAGGAAGCGAAATAAGTATTGAGTTATATTACGATAAATGCGATATATAATATGATACGATATATTAGACCTATCGTCCAGGGTTAGTAGGCATTTTTTTTTTTTTTTTTTTAAATAATGTTGCATTACAAGAACAACTGAAGTTGAAGTTCATAACACAATATCTTTCTGCTGTACTTTGAATCTTAAACTGTTAACCGATGTTGCCAACTCAAATTATGTCATGTCCCCAAGCCTACGGACGCACGGACAGCATAAAATGTCCCTACATTCATAATAAAAGTCCCTACTTTAGTGCTCAGGATGTCTGTATGAAGAATTTTCATTCTCAGGATATCCTGAAGATGCCCTGAGGAAAACGGGTACCTTCAAAAAGTCCCTACTACGTCCCTTCATGTTGAAGAAGACTTCTAAAATTTCTTATGCGTAGGGATAAATCCCCAGAGCTGGCAACATTGGTGTTGGCTCTTTTTATGAATATGATAAATGAATATGCATGCTATGGAAAACAGCAATTATAAATAGGAAAACTTAAATGCATTTCAAAATATAGTACTTAATTTTCCAAAAACTGTTACAACCTGCCCCACGCTCCCTTACTACCGTACTGTGATTTCGTCTATATCTTGTAAACTAGAACCGGCCGAGACGAGGTTCTGCCTGCTTATGGAACATTGAAAGAGAAAGTCGCATATGCATAGACAAATATCAGCCACTAGAGATCTGCACCGACCGGGCTTTGGGCCGGACCTGGAGGACATTTTTTCCGTGACGTGCCGGCCCGAATCTTTTTTTCAGATTCCTCATTAATCAACAAAAAAAGAAAATGATAAAATACTTTTTTAGTACTTTATTTTACATGATTTTACAGTCTGGTATGTCCCATAAAATTTTATTTTGTTAAAAAATGTCTGTAACTTCAATTTAATTGTCTATCAGTTTGATCGTTCGCGATCTGATTTTCCGCCAATATTTTAAACATGTCTCGAAATTAATATATTTTATGTAAAGTAATATTAGATGGTTTCCTATTCAAAACGGTATGCTTGTCATTTCTAGTTTGCGCACATGTACAAACAAAAGAAATTAGATATGTTACTGTGTATAGAGCTTTGTGTCCTATACGATCTCTAAAGTTTAGATGGTATGAAGGCTATAAAAATCCTTCCGCTGTAACTTTTTCTCTAAGGCATCTTTTTCTTTTCTACAGGGCACTGGATGAAAGTAGCATCATTTTTAACATGTGTAAAAGCATCTTTTCTATTGAATGTGGTTGGATTAACATTAAAGCTTTGTTTACCGAATCACATGAAAGATTCGGATACATAACAGGAAAATGGTTGAAAGTGTATTTTTAGTAGTATTAACCATTTTAAATACCTTCCTGTATTGTTTAATGAATGCTAATATTTTCGATTTGACTTTGTGTCTGTCTGTGTGCTTTCTGTACATCTGTAATAAAGAACTTCTGTTTGCATATAAATATCTTGTAAAAGTTCAGCAGTTTTGTTAAAGAACATTCTACTGCTTGGCTGTATAAAACCTCTGCAAAACAGATACTACAAATTTTTTTCATAAAAAAGCATGTTTTTTTTTTTTTTTTTTTTTTTTTAATTTTACATATATTTAATCGGGTCGGGCCGGTCGGGCCTGATTTTATCGTTTTTTGCCCGGGTTGGGCCGTATACTGGTAAAAAAAAATAAACGGGGCTGCAGACCTCTATGAGCTCAATCAATTGAAATCAATCTGAAAATTCATCAATTGAAAATTCATCTGAATTTTTTTAAATAAAATTTTAATTTTAAGCTTATTAGTAATATATTAATTGACACCAGTCCAGTTATCTAAAATTTGTTTTTATTAAAAAATGAGTTCATTTGTAGTACTTGAATTTTTGCCACCATTTCATTTTGACATCTTGTAAAGCAAAACCGACCGAAGCGAAGTTTTGCTAATTGTGAAATAAGTTCCTGTTGAAGTTGAAAATTTGCGCTGAAAATATTTTTAGGCAATTAATTATAGCAATTAGTGCTGCAAGACAGAATTCTGAATCAAAGCTGATTGACTGTATCTTGCAAAGTTATCTGCATCGAGGTCAAAATTCGACTACAGCGGTACTGTAAGGGTATATTAGAATAAGATTTAATGACAGAGCGCATGTTTTATGCCTCGGCGAAGCACTCAAGGAAATTTAAAAGGAAACTAATTCTGTAAACGAAAAAATATTATGTCATCGTCTGCATTGAAAATTACATTTTTATTGAAAATACGTTGTTAAATTGTGTGTACTTCCTCTCTCGAATTCTTATTATATTTTAATTTTGTATCAGAGATTTTTTGTATTGTGCAAACAATACATTTTTGGCATATTGTACAGTCAGAAAAAAAAAGCCCCCCCCCCCTCACACACACACACCTAATTCCGCCGCAAATTATCGTAGAAACATGCGGCTGATACCTATCGATCAGCAATAACGTCTAGTTTATAATGGTATATAGTTAGATTTTGCTTAAGGGGTCATCTACATATTAAAACATGCATCAACTTATTTATTATTTTTTTTTTTTCAGGGACACAACAAAAAATTCTTTATTATAATGATCTATGCGCTCAAATTATTTAAAGTACAATAGCGTTAAATTAAACATCATACTATATGGCGAAAAATTCCTAAACACCCTATTATAATTTTCTCTTTTGCTTTTTTAATGACTTCCCTTACTTTACTTTATCTATATAACCGCTAATTACTTAATGTTCGGAAAGTCGCAAATTTTTTAATGTGCAATAATTTCTAAATGCCTTATTCAAATAAACTGAAAATTTATACTCATGTTATAGGTCATCGTCACACAAACTGTATACATTTTGGTGAATCTAGCGCTTATCATTTTTTTACAAAGACAAAATAAAAAATTCTTTATCATTATAACCTATGGTCTGAAATTATTTAAAGTGCGATAGCATCTAAATGCCTTATCAGATTGAGCTGAGAACTTATATACATGTTGTAGGCCACCATAGTACGAACTGTATAGATTTTGATGACTCTAGCAGTTATAGATTTTTACAGGGACACGAAGAAAATTTTTTATTATAATGGCCTATGGGCTCAAATTATTTAAAGTGCGATAGCGTCTAAACGACTTTTTCAAATGAACTAAAAATTTACATACATGTTATAGGTCAACGTTCCACGAACTGAATTATGTGCACAGTTTTTTCAAAATGTGATAGCGTCTAAATGCTTTATTTGATTAAGCTGAAAATTGATATATGTATATGTTATATGTCCTTGTCGAACGAACTGTATGGATTTCAGTGATTCTAGTACACAGGCACACAGCGAAAAATTCTTTATCATTATGGCCTATGGGCTGAAATTATTACAGCATCTTAGTGCCTTACACGATTGAACTGAAAACTTATATGCATGTTATAGGTCATCATCGTACGAATTTTATAGACTTTGGTAACTGTAGCACTTATAAATTTTTGTAGGGACACAATGAAAAATTCTTTATGATAATGGCTTATAGGCTCAAATTCTTTAAAGGGAGGTAGCGCATCTAAATGCCTTATCCGATTGAGTTGAAAATTGATATATAATATATATGCTATAGATCACTGTCGCACGAACTGTATGGATTTTGGTAAATCTAGCACTTATAGATTTTTACAGGGACACAACTACAATTTCTTTATTATTGCAATTTATGGGCTCAAATTATTTGAAATACATTAGCATTAATTTAGACAACATTCTCTGTGGAGAAAAATACTGAAACAACCTATTATAGTTTTCTTTTTTTGCTTATTTAACGGCTTCTCTTACATTACATTTTCTATACAACCGTAATTACTTAATGTTAGGAAAGTCGAGTGGAATCACTCCATTTTTTTTCTTATTTCCTTATTTTTTAAATCGTTATGTGAACTCTGTTTTAGATTCCTTTACATGTGTAACTTTCTGTTACCGGAAAAGTTTTAGGTGTCTACTTCGTTAGGCTAATTTTATGTCTTCTGATCACATTAACTCCAAAAAGTGCATATAATACGTGTAATAGTGCGTAATGGAAGTCGTGTGATTGTTTCACATCAGATTTTTTAGTTCGCCATCATACTATACGTATGGGGAACTTAAATAATCGTGAAAATTTTCGACCTCGAATTTTTGACTGTTTTACTCGTTTTGAAATGTGAGGAACCCGAAAATGACAAAATTGATATGGTGTCTGTCTGTATGGTGTGTCTGTGTGTTTGTTTGTTTGTTAATCTGTGTACACGATATCTCAAGCATAAATAATCACAAAAAGATAGGAGTAGTTTTAAAATATTACTTATGACACTGGCAAAAACCCTATTGATTTGCAGCATTCTAATTAAAAAACTTCGTAAGTTATTCGAAATTTACGATTTTCTTAACATGGGAGTATAGGCAAATTTTCGCTTAAACATGCATTAAAAAAAATAGCTTTACTGTAAAGATGTCAGAGCAGCTTTAAAATATCAGTTATCATACTGCCATAAACATACAGTCGGCAGCAAAATTATTCGAGCGCTAGCAGAAATTCCTCTATAAACTAGTTGGCATAGGTGGACTCTGCTCAGTTCCCCATCATATGTATATGTTATCATAAATTTCTAGTACAGAACATATTATATTCATGTTACGAGAAATTAATTTAACCAAACGCTTGACACAGTAAATGAACGAAATCCCAGCATAATAGGCTACCCACCGACACCGTACAGTTCGATATATTTTTCATATTCTAATCTATTGATTTATTTTATTGAGGTGAATTTCGTAGTTTAGTTTCCATGCTACTATTTCCACTGCAACAATCCCCAAAATGCATATTTATATGGGATATCGTCTCATTTTGCTATATTGATAAAAATATTAAATTTCGAATAACTTACGAAATTTCCATATTAGAATATTTGTACTCAACCCTGTTAAAACAAGTATCATAAATGTTATTTTATAATACTTAAAAGATGTTCTTACATCTTTACGATAAAAATATTTCTTTTCATGCACGTTTAAGTGAAATTTTACCCCATTCTCCCATGTTAAGAAAATCGTAAATTTCGAATGACTACTGAAGTTTTTTAATTAGAATGTTGCAAATGAATAAGGTTCTTGCCACTATCATAACTAATACTTTAAAACTGGTCCGACCTCTCTGCGATCATTTGTTCGTGAGATATCGTGTAAACAGACTAACAAACTAACGGACTAACAAACTAACAGACACCCTAGAGACGGACACCATACAAATTTTCAGATTCCTCACGTCTGAAAACGGGTAAAAAAGTGAAAAAACCGAGGTCGAAAATTTTCACGATTACCTAAGTTCCCCATACTTATAGTATGATGGGAACTAAAAAAGTATACTTAATACAGTTATGTTAAATAAATCCTTGTCGAATCTTGTTCTTGGTCAGTCTAAAAACGTGATTCGACAAGGATTTATTTAACAAAACAGTAAAAAGTATACTTTTTTTTTATATAAGAATTTGTCAAGGAATAAATGTATGTAATGCATAAAAATGTTTGTACTTGAAAAAAGAAAGAAATTTAATAAATATACAAAATTTATCTTGATAAATATGCAAAAAATATACTGTCGAAAGTGACATATGTACTTTCATTTGCTAAACTTTAAGACTGACCATCACCTATTATGATGAGTATCAAAGTATCTAAAGAACCCTTTATAAGTGTAAAATATGATTTTTTAGTGTTTAAAGACAGAGTATTGTGTTTAATCAAAATTAAATAGCGAGTTTATATGTAGTATATAATAGAGCAGAAAATTTTAAGAAGCTAAGCGTCTCTCCGTTATCCCAAAAGATATCATTTCCGTAAAATCACGACTATGTTTAACAATCGCATTGCAGTTTTAGATTTGTATTATACAGTATTTAATATTAAGAAAATTTTGTTTCTATAAGAAAGAAATACAATTAATAGAAGATATCATTAATTAATCAAAACGGGTTGGGCACAATTTATTTGAGACAGTCAAGATTAGCTCAGCAAAATATAGTTTATTTATTTATTTTCTATTATTTTAATATTAAAATAAAATTATTAATTTTAAATTCTAATCAAAACAAAACAGTTGAATAAACAAAAAGTAATATATTTTTCTTTTCAAATATCGAAATTTTTATATATGCGTTAATAATATTGAGTAAAATTTACGTTAATTTTTTCAGCTTTACGACAATCAAAATCATTGTTTTTCAGTGCACATTTCAGAACATTGCGAAATTATGCTTTTAGGTTAGGAGTTCGAAACTGAAGGCAGCAAAATCAATAACAGAAGCAATCTCATTACTATAGGGCGTTGCCAGCCTTTTGAATTTATACCTCCCAAGAGCAAAAATTGTTAGAAAAGTAGGTCATTTTTTTTGTTCTTTTTTCCATTGTCTAAATTTAATATTTTTCGGGAAATTAGATAGGTCTTTGGGTCATCTTATATGAAAAATTTTTCGCTTATTTATACTAACATAGAAAACAGTTTAAATAAATGCTTATGTACTAATTATTTTAAATGGATTAATTTTCGCCTATTAAATAATTTATGGTAGTTTAAATAGGTTTTGTTTTAACGAGATCAGAAATATCCTTTTTTCTTTCTGCATTAAAAAGTACAGTCGGTAACAAAAGTGTCCGAACACTAGCGAAAATTCCTATATAAAAAAAGTACGCTTAATACAGTTTTGCTAAATAAATCCTTGTCGAATCCTGTTCTTAGTCAGTCTAAGAATATGATTTGAGAAGGATTTATTTAACAAAACAGTATTAAGTGTACTTTTTTATATAGGAATTTTTGCTAGTGTTCGGTCACTTTTGTTACCGACTGTATACATTTTAAGTTCCAAATGTATGTTTTGAAATAAGTTGACTCAAAATATATAATATAAAATATTTGGTCAAAATTGCAATGATTTTTTTTTTTTTTTTTTTACTTTTTGAACATACTATGTAAGGAAAGTATTGTAATCATGACAAAAATTCGGCTTTGAAATTTTGGTGTATGTATACATTTTGAAGTTCCCTGAGTTCTTTTTGCTGCCATGTATGGACATGTGTGCGTATTGTATGTGTGAACATGTGTGATTGAATACAGTAGCGTCTAAACGCTTTGTTCAAATGAGTTGAAAGTATGCCAAATATCATATATTATGCATACTGTATGCAACTATCAGGCATCCAAGTATCTTAAAAATTCTTTCAGTTGTATGAAGTGAGCTACTGCAGGAAAAATAATCTGGTGTGTCACTCACATGACTTTCTCTTACTCTGCATTTCTACTATAAAGATAAATTGCAGATTCTTAAGACCAATAAATTAAAATAATAAACTTCAATCTACCTTTAAAAAAAATATCTAAAATAGGTTTAGGAACAGTTTTCTTAGGCATATAATTCTGTGTAAGGAGCGCGAGGGGCTACCGCCCCCCTCAACCCCCCATTCAATTACACGGTCTACATTTATTTAAAAAAAAAAAAAAAAATCAAGGCTGTTATTAATTTACCTTTTGGGTAGCTCTGTATATTGTCTCTAAACTACATGCATACTACATTGTGCACATAAATTTAGTTTTTTTTTTTTTTTTTTTTTTTTTTTTTAACATCTAACACAAAATGAAATATTCTTCTGGCAATTTCCATGTATAGTCCCAATGTATCTAAATTAAACACTTTGTGTAGCCCTGTAAACGAATGATAAATGATTTCCATACCACAATCTATACAAAAAATGCTTTTATGCATGAAAAAATATTGGTTAATTCAACTTTGTTTAGGGCAGTGTATAGATGTTACATTGTACTTATCAAAAAATTCCCTTAGACATGTATTTGAATTATCCTGGATGTCCCAGTACACGAACCATTTTCTTGATCAGAACAAAACGTTTACTGCAACATCACTATATGATACAGACTTAGACTGGTGAGTTTGGAATTTCTGCTTTTGTTCTTGAGATAGGCTCATAACATACACCCAAACACATAGAGAGACATACAGACACACACAGAGACCAACCATGTCTTTCGGATTCAGGTAATTCACCTGTAAATATAACAAAAACTCAATTTCGAAAATCCTAAAAACAATACTTTCTCTACTATATATGTGGTTAAGAGAAAGTAAGAAAGGTATTTATCACAACTTTAACTTAAAAACAGTAAACGGATTATAAGGACAAGACATCATTGAAAGAATTGAAATTTTACTTTTTACTTTCTCTTACCCAGAGAAAGTATTATTTTTGGATCAAATTTTCGAAATTGAGTTTTTGTTGTATTTACACGTTTTGAGGTGCCCTGAATAAAAACAAAACAAAACATGTTTTTAGTAATTGGTCATGTGTGGTAAGTAGAGTGTAACATCTACAGGCTGCCTTAAACAAATGAAATTAACATATTTTTTTTATATGCATAAAAGTATGTTTTATGCAAATTGTGGCATGGAAACTATTCATCATTCGTTTACAGGGCTACCCAAATTATTTGGATATATTGGGGCTATAATCGAAATTTTCATTTTGTGATATGTGTGTTTCCCATCAGACTAAAATTAAGTACACAATGTAATGTGCTGTGCGTATAATTTATAGATAATATACAGGGCTACCCAAAATTAAGCTAAAAGTTCTTTTCTATTGAGTGTAATTGATGGAAGTTCTTTTTTACCTTTTACTATGTCGGCGAACACTACTCAGGAAGGAAAATTCATGTTTCGTACCCATACTGTAAAATTTTATTTTTAACTCTTTTTTTTTTTTCTTTTTTATAATATCATGTTTTGAGGGTACTCTAAATACGAAATTCCAATTTTTAGCGGTTGATTTGTATACATATCTGTTAAGGGCATAACTTAAAAACAAATAACTGCAGAAAATTCAAATTTGGTACATTGAAGTTAGCCTTAGATTACCACTTGAAGAATTTGATCAAGATTGAGAAGATATATATATATATATATATATAGAGAGAGAGAGAGAGAGATTAAATAAATGTAAGCATTATAATTAAACGGGGCGCAAAATTATGTATGAAATAAAACTGTTCCTAAACCTAATTTGGATTATTTTCAAAATAGATTGAACTTTATTATCTTACGTCATTGATCTTGTAATTTAATGCGCCATCTATCTTTATAATATTGAAATGCAGAGTGAGAGAAAGTCGTGTGAGTGACACACCAGATTATTTTCTCAACAAATGAAAATAATTTTCTAACTTTTAACAATTATTGTTTCTTTTTTTAATTTCAGTGGATTGTTATACATGCAGCGTGGATTTCCGATCGGAACCTTATGAACAAAACAATTCTTGCCTCTTCCCTAGGGATACTAAAGGTAGAACCCACTGTAGTGACGAATCTAAATACTGCCAGGTAACTTTCTTTGAAATTATGTATAAGTTTTAACATAAATAATTATTATAATGATAACCTTTTTATTTTATAAATTTTAAATTCCAAATATAACAATAATGTAAAATTTGAAAGTGAAACAAGCAAAAGCACAAACAAAATAAAACATAGCAAGATCCTAAAAACATTGAGGTCTCATCAATGCACGGTGGAAAAATTAAGATGATTGAAGAGCTGCTAGTAAATACTAAAAGGCAGCTTAGTCCCCTACGTGTTACCAGGAGCCAAAAAAAAAAAAAAAAAAAAAAAAAAAAACATTCAGAAGTTCAAAATTAAAAAATATGCAATAGTTTAAATAGTCATGATTTTTCAGTAGAGATATACCGAATTTTGAGTTGGCAACACTGGAAAGTCGTCAGTTCCAGATGTAACTGATGATGGTCGCGGTTGAATTAAGTTTTCATTGAAAATTTCTAAGATAACGCTTTTTATTATTAATTTGTAGATGACAAATTTCTTTGTTACCAATAGGGACATTGACATTTATTTCATTTTATTACACCATTAACCACATTTTTAATTTCCTGTGGAAAATGACATCATAAAAGACTGAAAAAACAACGATTCGATTGCAGAAACTTTTTGCAAAATGACAAATAGAGTATCTTTATTAACCGGATGTTTTTAATTAATAACTTCATTAATTAAAGGCGACAGGAATTTCTAAATAACTGAAATGTCTTCCTTGAAGTATTCGACACACATTGATACTTCTCATGACATGACGTGCAGGGCGAAGTCCTTCGTGAGGACATACGGTCACAAACAAAAAATTTGACTCCAGCTACAGAAACATTTTTTTTAATATATAGAGATAATAATAGGGATTATTTTCTCCATAAGTTAACATGGGATTTGGATGACTTTAAAGTTCACTGATAACTAGCATTAAAGATTTTAAATTTGCCATTGAGAAAGTTTTAATTCAACACACACACACACTGAAAAAAAAAAAAAAAAAAATCTCAAGATTGATTTTATTAATGACTATTTTATTGACTCATTCAACATAATGGAGAAATAATTAAGTACAAAACTTTTATTTTTATCCAGCTTTAAAAAGTAATTACTGTACTAGTATTTTTTACACTCCAATTTTTTATTTATTTATTTATTTATTTTTTGTCTTACGTTAAATTTCATTATTTCAATAGGTACAATTTAAAGCATCATCTTGTTAAATATAATTTTTAATACTACAGTTTATAGCACATATAAACATGTATTTAAATTTGAATGAAAAATAAAAATTTATTTAAAAAAATGTTGTTGCGCTTAAACTTTTGACATACACTGTATATGTTAAATTACGATAACATTTTTGCTGAAAAATTTACCCACTGATCTGTTTAAGAGCCTAAAAAGCTGAAAAAGAAACGAAGACATAGCTTGTGCAGTAAGAAAAAATTAATGGAGTTCCCACATCTAACATACAGCTGTTTATATCTTAAGTGATCTTTTCATTTAGATTTCTTTCATCAACATCAATGAAAGAAATTATATTTAGTAAGTTATAATTTATTAAATATATGCCAGTATTTTCCCATTTGATGACTGCAACTCTGCTTGACAGATTTGACAACTTATAACTCAAGGCAAGACTCAATAATGGTGCTATTATTTACAGAGATGATTGCAAATTTATATTAAAAAAAAAAAAAAAAAAAAAAAAAAAAAACTGAAATTTTAGAGAGGAAAAATTTTAGTATAATGATGGAACATATAATTTATTGCAGGAAGGTTCAATCATTTCATTATGAAAAATACTAAATTTAATTAGTTTAAGCAGAAATTTATATTTTAATCTTATTTTGTAAATTTAATTATCAGAAAAATAAATTGGATGAAATATATACCTGAACACAATCACTCTTGTGTTAGGAACAAATCATTTGAGATTATTATTACTTGATTTTCTTTTCTCATACAATTCATTAACCATTTGTCAATTTTATTACTATTAAAACTTGTTGCAATAATTTTAATTATTTTTTATAGTTGTCTCTGGTTAAATATTTTGAACATAATTTGGTAATTTATCATGGGTGTGTGAAACAATTACAATTCTGAAAAACTGCTAAGCGACGATCATCAAATGGAAAAGTATCTAATATATGCCATAATAAAATAGCAGAGAATCAGTGTTTTATGCCTTACTTTGAATTTGTTTTTTGACTTACATTGAAGCCATCTTAACAATTTTTTGTATTTTAGGGAATAATCACAAGGATCAATGGTGTTTTTGTTCAACTCCAAAGAACATGCGAGAAACAATGCGAGGAATTCTGTACAGAAAAGGGCTTTGGAATTGAAACAAGTGAATGCAGGTATTGCTGCAACAGTAGTGTTAAAAAAAGTGAAGAATGTGGCTTTCAAGGATATAGAAGCAATGGTCACCTAATAGAGTTTTGTCTTGGATGGTTAGTGACTTACTTAATGCTGTTAACAATTTACGATTATGTAAAAACAGCAAAAATAAGTATACTCTAAAAACAATGTAACAATTGTTGTTCCATTTAAAAAAGAGTTGAACTGTTAGTCACATCACAATTCAAGCTCATAAATGTGTATGAGTAGAAAAATGTTCCTCTTCTGCACCTGGATTTATTATGAAAGAAAAATATTAAAGATATAAAATGAAAATATAACTTTTATTTATTATTTTTTGTAGCACATATTTTGACTCTCTCCTTTTCCTTAAGCAGCGAGTTCGAAAATTTTGCAATTCTGAAAGCAATGAAATTGTAGTTGAAGGAACTTCTTCACATTTATCAACTAATGATACTTCGCCTCACACATTAAAATACAGGAATATTAATTAAAAATTGCTATTCAAAATATAATTCCACAGAAATATTCATTATTCCATATATTTACAACATTGAGGCGAAAAAAAAAGAAGTTACTTCTGCATATGAATTTTTATTCATATGCAGTATTTATTAACCATATAAGCAATATTAAAACCCGAATAAACTACTACGTCAGAAACGCCAAAGAAAAATATTAGAAATGCATACAGCTGTTTAGGTAGCCTAAAGCGTACCGTCTTCAGTGCAAAAAGGAACACTGAAGACGCACGCTTTAGGCTATCGAAACAGCTGTATGCATTTCCAATATTTTTCTTTGGCGTTTCTGACGTAGTAGTTTATTCGGGTTTTAATATTCCAACGCCAAGTCTCTTGTTATTACATATAAGCAATGTTTATTAACCCCTTGGAGAGTGGATATCCACCTAATTTTAATTCTCAACTGCAAAAACATGTCCCGGATTTTTTTTTTTTTTTTTTTACAAAGTATTATTTGAATAATAATAATAATAATAATAATAATAGTGAATAAATTATTGAAAAAAAAAAAAAAAATCCATCAGTATCATTAACACCCCACTCAATTTAAAAAAATAAAATTCCCTGACTTTTCCAGGTCTATTTTTAGAAAATTCCATTCACAAAATTTCGTTTCAGACATAAAAAAATAGCTCGCAGTATGAAACAGAACATAGCTCGCGACATAAAAGACAACATAGTAACGTGACTTGCGATATAATTTGAATGCTCAAAAAGCATTTTCCAGGTTTGTATCATCATTTTTCCAGGTTTTTAAGCAATATTTACAATTTTCCCTGACTTTTTTTCGTAATTTCAAATTCCCTGACTTTTCCAGGTTTTCCCTGACCCATGGGAACCTTGTTAAAAGCATTTTTACTCTCAGATTGAGCTTTTTTAAACAGACAAATATGAACCAGAGGAATGGTGTTGAAAAATAATAAATATAAAAAAACTTAGTATGAAAACACCATAAATTGCAAAATCACACAACAATTGTTTCAGGTTGAAACAATACTAAGTGCCATAATATTACATTAAATTAAACCGAAACAATGTATGTAAATTTTTGCAATTTATGGTGTTTTCATACAAAAGCAAGCTTTTTTAATTCAGAAAACCTTCAGCATCTATCTTTCTCCTTCACACTGCATGCACTCTAACTCCAACAATATTTAAGTAATGCAGGGTTGCCACAAAAGAAATAGAACAAAAATAGTTGCTTTAGTAGCCTAGAAACATTAAAATAGTTGCCTAAATAGTAGCCTAACGACCATAATACTAGCTTAAATATCACATGCTAATGAACATTAATGGATAAAAACCATATGCATTTTCTTACTATTCAGCTTAAGTATACCATTAAAAAAAAATCTTCAAAATAAAATAGTTTTAAGTAATAGTTAGAAAATTAAATTTTCTAAGTAATTCATAAAAATAGAAAAATAATAAAAATATAAAAGGTGTCCACCTTAGACAATTAAAGTTGAACTAACTGCCAAATAACTAATTTTTTATGTACGTATATTTTTACTTCATTCTAAAAGAGGCAATAGAAATAATAATCTGAAAAAAAAAGTTACCATTTTATTTTCAATGTATAAAAAAAATAATAATAACCATAAATAAGAATCTTCTATTGAAAACATTAATTACTCAAAAACATGGCTAAAACTTTGAGATTTAAATTAGTAAGAAAAATCTCTGCTGAAGGCTTTTTAAACATGCCCTGATGTAATATAATACTCTGTATATATTTAGTATTAAAAGCGAACAATACCTAATCTTGCTGACAGCAAGGCTCATGTTATTTTACAGAAAAATCTGTTTCCCCAATTACTCACCACCTAATGCATTTTTTTTTTTTTTTTTTTTTTTTTTTAATTCCATTTTCACATTCAGAAAATTCACAATCATGGAATTAGTACTCGTTTGTTAAATTTTATTTATGAGTTAAAGAAAGTGAAAAAATAACTAAGTGCATTTTTGCATTTTTTAGCCAGAAAATAAATTATTAAAAGTGAAAAATAAATTTTTCGAAAACGAGTGCTAATTTAACGATTGGGATTTTTCTGAATGTGAAAATTGAACTAAAAAAAAAAAAAAAAAATACATTAGGCAATGAGTCATTGTGGAATCAAATTTGTGGAAACGTGGGTTGTCAAAAAGTTTAAGTATTGTCCGCTCTTACGATATGTTTATGTTTCCTTTGTTGCTTGTTTCCTTACTGTATTCTTTCTTTTCTGATTTACTAAAAGAGCTTTCTTTTATAACTTTGTTATTGTTTCTTACATGAAGTATGAAATCAGGGTGAGAAAGGACATAACAGGTCACAGGAGAGTACTAGTAGTCAATTGCAATAAGTAAATTGGCCAGCTTAATAGCTGCACATATCACATCTGTTGCAATTTCTTTATTCTTATTGGATATTTCACCTGCTTCAAGGTCAACACCAGAGATATGCCATACAAATAAAATTAAAAAAATAAATAAAGGGTGAAAAAGTTAAGATATAGGATTGTTTATAAAATGAATAGAAAATACTTCTTTCTGAAACATTTTCCTGATATTTCTGGAAGAAGAATTTTGCAAAAGGTGAAAAATAGTCTCCCAATAGTTGCCTTTTCGTGAAAATAGTTGCTTTTTAGGCAAAAAAAGTAGCCAGTCTCCTCAGGCTGAAAATAGTTGCCTTTTAGTAGCCTGTGTCAACCCGGACTAATGCATGCTTCTGGAAAGTTAACAAATTACCACAAGTAAGGATTTTGATAGCATATTTTCTTTCAATATAATCTTTTTCCTTTCACACACATATTTAAAGTTACTTTTAACACGCAAAACAGATCAACTTTTCTTTATCATATATTTTTTAAGTTGGACTGAATTCAATTTCTCAGTCATCAGAATTTTTAAAAGAACCATATGTTTTCGTGAATTTTAAAATAAGTGTAAATTCTTTTTTCTTTTTTATAGGGGGGATCTATATATTGCCACTGTAATAAACTGCTGTAGATAAATAATTAAATATCTTAGTAGTTCTTTTCTTTAAAATTTTGGCATCCAGTATTCATCAGGAGTTCAGATGATTTGAATATTTCTTCTCAGTTGGATTGATTCTGGAATGTCACCTTGTCTCCAGATTTCTCATTGATTCATGCATCTACATCGGCTAAGATTTCTATTGTTTCATAATTAATGACATAGTTTTGATTTTGGTAATTAGCTAGTTTTCAAAATTTATTTTTATTTCACTTTTACTTTCATTGATCTTGATTAGTACAGTGGTAGTCGTCCGGTCTTATTTAATATCACTGAAGTGTTTTTTAATTTGTTTATTTATTTTTTCCTCTTGGTCATATCAATAAGTCCCTATTTCATCATTTTCTTTTTGAAATTCTATTTGGTATATTTCTGTAGTATCTAATGGGTTATTGGTTATTATTCTTATTGGGTCTGTCGTTTAGAGTCCTTTGGAAACTATTCCGGTTTATTTTTTTTTATGGGATATTGATACCTTATTTTACTGCTTTTTGGTTTTTATTTTTATAGAAATTTTTTATTATATGGGGTAGGCATGGTACAGGATGATTTAGCTTTTTGTCCACTTTCTATTTTATTTAGTCCTTTGACTCTGTTTTTATATAATTTATTAACTAAGTTTTCATCATATCTGGCGTTTTGCATAATTTCCGTGATTTTGTTTAATTCAATTTTAAGTAGATGGTTATTTGACTAGATATTTATTGCTGTGTTTATATATGCTTGAACAGTGTTTAATTTATAGTTGTACAGAGTTTTACTTTTAACATTGATAATTTCATTAGTATTGCTAGGCTTGCTGAAACAGTGTTTTTAAACTTTTTATTTTAGATTTTAATTACTAGAACATCCAAAAAATTTAGCTGATTACTTTATTTTTAAGATGAATTTCATATTTGGGTCTTTTATTTAGCTCATTTAGGTTTAAAATCAGTTTTTATACAATTGATGATAGCAATGATATCGTCTATGTATCTGAACCATTATTTTATGTTGTCTTTAACTAATCACAATTTCAACTCTGCAATGAAGTTCGTATTCGGTGATCCCATCAGGACACTTTTTCTATGTTCATAATATTTGTTGTTGAATTTAAAGTAGTTTTCATTAAAGATTAGCTTGTTAGTAGAAATTAAAGTTGTGCTGATTTGGCTGTTTCCGTAATTTTCATTAATTTCAGGGATGTCTGTCTGAAGGGTATAAAGTAATTATATTGAAACTTACAATTAGATCATTCTGACATTATAAAAACTTTTTTAAAAACGAAGTATAACTCATATGTATATAAATCCAATACCTTTACTTTGCTTCGTTTTCCATGGCAGAAAGCTTTTTCAAGAGAGGATCCTATGCGTCGACTGTGCCTACTGCTTGTCGTGGATGGCAGCTGTTGATGTCTTGATCTTCCCTTTTGTTCACGAACAAATGATGCCACACCTTGTCAATCTCTGCCAATTCGTGGTTGTTAATGACGTTTTTATAAAAACGTCATTAACGCCATCCACAACAAGCAGTAGGCACAGCTGACGCAGAGGATTCTCTCACGAAAAAGCTTTCTGCTATGGAAAACTAAGAAAAGTAAAGGTATTGGATTTATATAAATATAGACCATTCTGATTTATTTTAATTTCTTTTAAGTATCTTATGAAGTTTTCAGTTGAATTGAAACTGATTCAATGGAGGCAAGATTTTTGAATAAATATTTTTGTATAAGCTTTCAATGAGTAGGTGGAGGTTTCATGTTTATTGATAACTGGCCTGAATTTAGATGGCTATCCAATTAAATATTCCAATAAAACCAAACCAGAATATTTTTCAAAGGATCAAAAACAATGAAGACCCAAATGACTCCTTTAGAGACTGCAGAAATCTACCAAATTGAATTTTAAAAAGAAAATAATGAAATAGGAGCTTATATTGGTATGACCAAAAGAAAAATTAATTAAAGAACACCTCAGTGATTTCCACTGCCCTAGCTCATATATATATATTTTTTTTCAAAAAATGTAAAATTAGCTAATTGTTGCAAAACCAAGTTCTTTTCCACATTCTTTTCAAATTAAATCTTTTTCGCTTAAATAGATTTCTATAGAGTAGTGCTATAAAAAAAAAAAATTACAAAAACTAGTATTGTAATGGTGAATTAAATTAGTAACAGTAAGCATTGTTTAAAAGTACTTTTATATTAGTTTAAAAGTTTTAAAATAAAATGGTTTTATTTATTAACTTGTATCCCCTCCCCCTCCCTTCTCTTTTACTTATTTTTTTTTAACATAATTCTACTTTTGATTTTTTTTTCCTGAAAATTATCTGTGAAAGAAATCTTAACACGTTCACGCCAGTGTGACCCACCGGTGGGTCACAGCTACAGTCAGCAGAAAAGTATCCGAGCACTAGCAATAACCCATGTCCAAAAAAAAAGAACACTTAACACAAAAGTTTTAAGTGCATTTTTTTGATATTGGAATTATTGGCTAGTGCTCCGATAATTTTGAGTAGACTATGTAAACAAAATGTGCCAGCATGAACGTGTTAAGTTAAAAATGAATTTGATCTTGCATTTACATTTTCAACCAGATGTTGACAATTTTTTTTGACGAATAAGCTTACAGTTAGGCCCATAGAAGACAAACTTGTAGCATAGTGCATTAACATAGAAATCAGTCACAAGTGTAGGGTGTTGCCGGAAAAACAGCCTAGTTTATTTATGATTAAGTGGCTGGTTTTCAATCCATTAGCAGATATATAAGTGGTAAGAAATCTTTGTCCAGTCTTTTATGATTTCTCTTGTTAGTTGATCTTATAAATTGCTCTTTTTAACTGCACTTATTTAGTTGCTTTTAAGTTATGCTTACTTTCATTTAAGTTATTTTGCTATGCTTTTAAATATGATCTAGGTTCTCACTCGATTACAAAAATAAAATTCCCAACTTTTCCAGGTCTATTCTTATAAAATTCCAGGACACAAAATTTGGTTCGTAACATAAAATATTTATAAGATAAAAAAAAAAAAAAAACTTTTTATATACCATGTTTTAAATTTTCTGATGAATCAGAGCTCTTATCAATGTGCAAATTTTTTTAAAGTGATAATGATGTCAATTTTTGTGAGATGCATAATTTAACTTTTTATAATTTTTAAATGTTCACATTGAATTAAATGTATTTATTTTTATGGTGAAAAAAAATTAACTCTTAATTTTTTTGGCAACAATTAAATTATTTTAATGGCTATTTTAACGCTATTAGAATGTTATTATTTTCATATTTTAATTAATTATAAGAAAACTAATCAAAAATCGGACTTCGAAGAATTGTGTTGTCACCTGGTCTTAGCTACTGTGAAAGTTTCTAATGTCTAGCAAGTAGGGAAGTTAGTTAAAATTAGATTGCAAGGTTTGTAGCGGACAAACAAACATACAAGTTAATGAAAACATGGTAAAATAGCCCACAACGTAAAAGATAATATAGCTTGCAACATAAAACATAACATAGTACATTTTTAACTGCATGCTCAAAAAACATTTTCCAGGTTTATATCATCATTTTTCCAGGTTTTTGATAATACTTGCAATTTTCTCTGTCATTTCTTTGACTTTTTTTACTACTTTCAAACTCAGCTGACTTTTTCAGGTTCTCCCTGACCCATGGGAACCCTGTATGATGGATTTGATGTGACAATAACATTTAATGTTCATTTTAATGTCTGGCATTTAATAAGGAGTAGTCTTATTTTTATGTACCAGTTTTAAAAATGTTTTTCAAGTATCTTCTTGGCATATTTAATAATAACTTTTACTGATGTTTTTTTCTGTCTTGCTAACAATCACAATTCACATTTTCTTTGTTATTAGTTTTTTTTGTGTTACTCATCATACAGCTTTGTTATTTTTTTTATATAATAAATAGTGCTAATTATATAAATGAATGCTGTTTTCATTCTTAAGAATAGAAATCAATTACAAATTTATCTGTACAGTCGGAGGAAAAAAAAAAAAAGTAACATTCGCTATAATTTTGTTATTAATTGACACAGAAAAATCTAATAGACACCATTCAAAAGAAAATTAAGTGCACTCTTTAAAAATGCCAAATTTTGAATTAGGGGTTATCTACATATTGAAATGACTGCAAACTTTGATTTTTTTTTAATAGCAACACCCAATTTTGACTTCAGAATTAAATTCCTGAGAGTCTGGCAGTACAGAAAAGACAGTTTGTATACTTTACTTTAATATTCATAGAGTTATAACTAAAAATGTGCTAGGGGTTTATCTGTAAATCTAGAAAAATAAAATTAAGATCTTACAAAAAATATGAAAAAATTTTGTTTTACACTGGAAAGTTTTGGAGAAAAAGTATTATAAAGATTAATAATTATAAAACATTAATATTTTTACAGCATCTTGGCTATCCTTGATTTTGGTGTTTTAAATACATATATACTTAAATACTTCGCTAATACATTTTAGATTGGTCAGGCAGCATTCTTTGAAAAATGTGTGATATTTTTCATTTTAAAAGGGTCACTGTGGCTATACTGATCACCGATAAAACTTAAGTTTTCCTTTATTTTATTTTGTAGGTGTGACACAATATACGAACTGAAATAATTCATATACATATATATACACATAACGATTCATATACATATATATACACATGATAAATAAACTAAATCTTTTCCATACTTGCCAACCATCTCATTATAAACCATACAATTTTTAGTTCCAGCTTTTTTTTTTTTTTTTTTTTTCACGCCAGTCATTTTTTAGAGTGATTTTATTCTTAGTTAATCGTAACAATATTTGGAGAGAATTACTCTAAAAATAAAGTGGTGTGAGAAAAGGGGGCGTTAACAATTGTACGGTTATTAATGAGGTGGTTGGCAAGTATGCTTTTCCAATAAATCATTGTAATGTATCATGAAGTAAACATTAAACAATTTTAATCGTACTTACTAGTTTAACTCTTTGAAACTGCACGATTTGTTTTATAATTTCTATAAAAATATAGTTTCTTAATTAAAATATATTTATAAAAGTAATTTTTAAAGAATAAAGTATCCTTAAAATAAAAATCCTCTCCCCTCACAAAAAAAAAAAAAAAAATAGAAAAAATAAAGTAATTAAATGATTAACCTTTTGACTGTGACGGTAGTAAAGAAGTGATTTAACAAGTCTGCACTGCATTCCAATGACATTCGTTTTTTTACTGACAATTTTTACGTTCCACTTATTTCTCTATTTTAAACAGTAAGCCCTGCCTATTTAGTTGATCTTTTCCTTCTAGTGTTCGTTTAAAGAATTCAAAATTCATCACCAGAAATCGATGAGGCAAATGCTACTTGTTTATATCTTTGCCAATGTAAAATAAGAGGTTTAATACGGATATGCATTGCCACTTTTTCTTTTCTATATTCTTTTGTTTTAGAACGACGATGAAAGGCGTGGCTTGTTTTCTTTAGAAAACATGAATTTGTTAACATTAATGCCTAAAAATCCTTTTTGTTTCATTTCTTCGCGTTTGATATTGCTGTTATACAGTTTGATTTGTTAATAAAAATTACAGCTATTTTGTTTAACTTTTACTGTTACTTTATAAGAGATGGCCTCACGGGCGGACTTATACTTCTGCCATCTTGCCACCCCTCTGTCTTTCTAATGATTACCGCCCCTCTCCCCTCTTCTTTTTAAAGTTATCCTCGAAAAAAAAAAAAAAATATATATATATATATATATATATATATATATATACATATATATATATCCTGCTGAATAAAGGACAAATTTTTGACATATTTCCAGAGCCGTAGAAGTGCAGAAGATTTTTTAATTTTATCTGCAAATGATTTTCCAGTTTCATCTGCAGACGATTTTAACCTTAATTAAAATCATTATCTAAACTAAAAAATAGTTTTGTCATGAGATTAAATGAAGCTAACAATATTCAATTTTTATATGCAACTGCTTTTTTTTCCTTCATTTGTTAAAAAAAATTGTAATTAGGAATGAAAGAAGAAATACAGTAAAGTCCCGATTAAAGCCATCGGTTGGCTGGGCCATGGCCCAGGCACCTTTGCCTTAAAAGCCCGAAATTTCGTTTACAGTACATAAAATTTTAATTAAATTATACAAAAATGCTCTTTAAAATAGCATTTCATGAGGTCTTTACTTCTGACAGCAAAATAAAAAGTTTTTCATTATGTTTAATTACTGTTAAATTTTGTTTATGCATTTTTTGGGCAAAAT
This sequence comes from Salticus scenicus, assembly GCA_963930645.1. NCBI lineage: Eukaryota > Metazoa > Arthropoda > Arachnida > Araneae > Salticidae > Salticus > Salticus scenicus. The sequence goes on from OZ005650.1 coordinate 122,767,469, forward strand.
AATAGGAAAATTTAAGGCTTTAAAAAAAAAAAAAAAAAAAAAAAAAAAACGGTAAAAGCCGCAGAGAGTGGGAGGGGGTGAATGAGCATCAGGCCCTAAGCCTAGTTTTGGCTTGATCAGGCTCTGATAATAAATATTTTCTTTCATTTATTTAATTATATTTCTATTAGTTTTAGAGATATTATAGCCAGAAGATTCCCCACATACATACACACACTGACTAATTGCCAAAAACTACTTTTTTGGACTAAGAAGGCTGTAAAATGTGTAAATCAGGTGAAAACCAGATATCGAATTTTCGGACCGAATACAATAGTTCCATTACCTATGGTAATGGAAGTATTAAATAAAAGTTCTGAAATAACAGAAAATCACAAAAAAGCAGAAACTGCAGATCTGCGGAAGAACCTCATGCCTGATTTTAAGATATTTTATTTTGACAAATTACAGGGGGGGGGGTCGCCCCATTCCTATATTTTTACAATTGTTTTATTATACTGTCACCAAAATTTTCAAAAAGGAATTTTCTTGAAGATTTTAATGCTACAATAGCATTAAAACCTTTCAGATAAATTCTTTTTGAAAATTGTGGTGAAAAAATAATAAAAATATTATAAAAATATAGAAACACTGCGACCCCTAAAATTTTTGTTTGAGATGTTCACAACCAAGCTGCACGATAACTTACAACTAACTAATAGTTACAGCTTGACAGTCAACATGTTGATGTATAATTTGAAAAAAACTTAATTTTTTTTTAATTAGTTAATTTTTAAAAGTTTTAGTAAAGGATACTGAAGGATTACAAAATTTCAAGCAATTAAGTGTACTACTGCAGATTGTTCCATTTTTCAGACAGTGGAAAAAGCACTGTAAAATAATAAAAAATATGTCTCCAAATAGGGTCAATGGTAAATAATAGGTTAAACAAGAATCTATAACAATAAAAGATGATGTCTGTCTGTCTGTGCATCTATACGTTCAGCCCCTACTGAACGCAGAAGTATAAAATTTGACATACGGGTGCTCAGAAGCCTTCCCGAGTTGATAGTGAAAACAGAATTTAAAAATTTTAATTAGTTCTGGAGATATTAATTAAAGCGTCGATCAATGTCTAATTAAAAAGCGAGCGGATCGTAATTTTACCCTTCAAGTAGAATTCAGCGTGTTCGTCAAAAGAGAAAGCAGAGAGAGAAAAATTTCGTGGGTATCTAAAACGATTGCTGATGATCTGTTGGAAATATCGAAAATACACCTGTACCATGAGAAAGAGCATTTATTACCGATTCATACGGCACAATATTTTTTCTAAAATACGGATTTTTTATATTTTTAAAAAAAGTTTTAAAAAGGGTCGAAAATTTCTTTTTCTCTATTGTCTTTTTTGAAACGCCCTGTACGACCGAGTAACTCTTCCATTTCTTAACAACTGGTATATTTGGAAAGGACATTTAATCCTCTTTCGAACCATATAAACATTTTTACAAAATACAGATTAGCGATCCATATTTTTAGATTTTACGAAATAATGATTTTTTCACAAAACATTTTATAACTCAAAAGCGTTTAGAGATAAATCATTTCTTTTTTTGTTATATAGATCTCGCTTCAACAATTCAATTCCCAAAAGATTGAGAGAAAATTTCAAAAACTGAATGAGTTATAATTTTTTTTATTTTCAGTATCCCTGCAGTTTTCGATGAAATTCTGAATCGACGTTTCTGAAACTCTTGAGTTTGTCATTCGAACGACAGTGGGGTTTTTTGTTACCATGGCAACTTCGCAGACGATATTTTGAAAGTAGAACGAAAGAGAAATAAATATCTTTTACTGTCACATGTTTTTGGACTGCGATAAAAAATTTCAAATTTCAAAATTCTTCAATTTTCCTCTACCGTGCACAAAACTTACTATACACCTTTAACATCACAACACAATGTTGCAGTTCAAATTTCCTCGATTTTGGAGAATAAAAAAAAATTTACATTTTAATTTACATTTTAATTTCAAATTAAATTTTATTCTAATACACGTATTTCAAATTCTAATTACGATTAAATTATTTTTAATAAATCATTCGAAAGATATTTTAAAGTACTTTTATATTATCGAAAGTGGAATTCGAGATTTCACCCGATTTACACATTTTGAGGTTTCCCGATTAGGTTTTCTTTGGTATCTCAGCTACTAATTAAAATACATCATTTGAAAGGCTTGTTGATTTGGAATCAAACAGTTCTAAAACCGCGATAAGGCACCGCAGGCGCCACCAAGCGGGACTTTGCTGAAGTCAGAAATTTGAAAGATCATAACATGGTGAGCGAACAGGTTGTTTCAGATATTGAAACTGGAAGAGGAAAAAAGGTGCTACCGAGCGGGAATTTACTGAGATTAAAATTTTCAATTAAGCTATTTTCATTATATGTCACTAAGCTGTTGTAAGACCTGAAACGGGAAAAAGGCGCCGCAGGCACCACCGAGCAGGAGTTTCGTAATGTCGGATTTTTCAAGGATCGCGAACCAGCTGGTCGCTGAAGGTGGCTAGAATAAAATAAAATATTAAACTGTTAGCTTTTAAAATAGCACTAGAGAATTTAATATGGTTTCACCTTTTAATTGAAAGAAAACAGTTGTAAATTCAATAAAAAGATTGTTCTCAATTAATGACTGCTTTTTCAATTAATTACTTTTTTTTTTAAAACTTCCACTTTCATCAGTGACATAGTAAACAATTACAACTGTACAAATCTGTTATTGTCAAATTTTGACAATTACTATATCTAAAATAACAAAACAATTTTTTTTTTTTTCAAATTTTTTTATTCAAACTACAATAAATGTACAACATACTGTACAATGCAGCACACTTATGACTTAAAAATACAACACTTTCAAAAATGAAACTAAAAACATTAAAAAAAAAAGTTAAAAACATTTTAGCGCAAAATTAGCTGCTTGTTTTGTACAGTGCAAAAAACAAAGCTATAAAATGTCACAACAGCAACAGTGTAAGTATTGCTCAAGTCTTTAGTTTAATAAGTCCATGATAAGTAGTATGGCAAATATTGGTAAAGCAGATCTACTCTGAAAAATTTAATTTTTTCCAAATCTTTCCTTGCAATAACTTTCAGCCTATAATAAAATGGAAAGAAATATAAAATTAGCAATCATGATAGAGTAAGTTTGTAAAAATATGTATACAGTAACTATGCATAGAAAAAATCCCCCCCCCCCCAATATATATATATTTATTTAAGAAACTTAAAATATTGATATTGATATATATATATCAATATTTTAAGTTTCTTAAATTATATTTTGAATATTATTTTAACATACGCAACATTCTTCTAAAACCAAAATCTTTCAAGCCATTTTGAGTCATTCATAAATACTAATTTAATTTACTTTATTAGTATTATGAGTGTAAATTCAAGTTTTCGTATGGGGAGAAATATAATTTACTACAGGGAGGTACAATCCTCTCAAATATGAAAAATATTAATTTTAATTAGGTTTAGCTGCCATATGAATTTGATATTTTAACCTTATTTTATGAATTTAACTACCAGAAAAACAAATTTTGGTATGGAAAAAAAATAAAAATGCTTTAAATTGCTGTTTTAGGAAAATTAACAACCAGTTATCGGTAATTCCAGTAGGATTTGACCAGTTTTAGTCCGCATTGTAAAACAAAAATTATTTAAACTTTATTTTTGTCAAGTAGAAAATGTTATTAAAAAGAAGAATACAGTAAGAATTACGTACATAAGAGATCTTTCTGTTAGATTTCAAATATTGGTCACAAATCTTAACATCTTGTTAAACTAAAATATTTAATATCATACAATTAAATAAATATAAAATTCCCTGACATCTCACCTCAAAGCATGTACTTATAAGCATATTCACCACAATGGAGCAATGGGTACTGTAGCACGTCACTGATCGATGACAAAGCCATCTGGTGCTGGCAGTACTTGAACTATTCAGGCTCAAACTGTGCATGCTCAAATAGAACTTGTTTACTCACATAATGCTCCATATTTAAAATTAAAATAGAATTCTGTTTGAACGAATTTGCATCTGAACGGAAAAATTCATGTATTTTAAAAATATTCATATTTCGCATATTTTCCCGTATTTTAAGATAAATAATATACTTTGTAATTAATTTGTAAAAAGTACTTTTTGAATACTTCCTACAATTTATATAATTATTGAAATCTTATTTTCTTCAATTTTTCATTCATCAAGGTGGTTGCTTTGATTTGTTATGAGGTTAGAACAAGTTAGTGTATATTATATTTGTTAATTCCTAAATGTTATTTTAGTTATAGATTTGGTTTTAAAGAAATTACAAACATATTTTGTTCAGATGATAAAATTTTTATGAATGATTTTATAGAACATAATTCTTTTTTTTTTTTAATAAAAGAAAAAATGAAAAAGTCATCTTTTATAAGCAATTCCTTTTCTATTTTTTTAAAACCAAATTTTAATTAATTTCAAAAATTGCATACAATAACACTTTTTTCTTGAATTACCAATACATGTATTTTTTCGTATTTACAACATTAGACGATCGATTTAAAAAATTGTATTTTACACTAACTAATTCTGGCTCTAAGTGAATACTGTCGATGTGATTATTAGTGAACATCTAACACATTTTGCATTTAAAGTCAAATGTATGCTAATAACTTCAAGCAAATAATCACATCTATAATGTTCATTTAGGGGCAGAATTAATCTTGTTTTCATTAAAAACATAAGAGATAGATAACATTTTAAAAGAAAGCACAATAGGGGGGAGTTTTTCACAGCTTTTATTTGGGTTCCGTATCCACTGCATGTCAGGAAGCGCTGACGTTTAGTTTACTTTGTGATATTTTTTAACATTGTGTGAACAAGCTTACTCTGGAAAGCTTTGTCCCACCCCACCCAAGCATTTTTTTTTTTTTTTATTCCAGGTCACATTGTTTGATTTCCAACATAAAAAGTAGCTAATGCCTTGTAATAAAATGTTATTAAATTTGGTGTTCAATAAATTTTGTTGATGTTTAAAATCTGTTTATCACAAGTGTTTTGTATATTGGTAGTAAGCACTGTTCAATGAACACTGAAATTATTCTTTGAAAAAGCAATGAAATATTTATTTTTCATTTAATTAAGTGTAAAAAAGAGTAAAGACACATAGGATCACAAAGTTGATTATAGAAATAGTGAATGATTAAGTGAAATTTCTCTAATCACATTTTCTACCAACTAAATCCAAATTTAACCCTTTTCCAAGTATTGTAAGGAAATTTTACAATAAAAATGAATATTACAAGATCTTTCTTTTGGGATGTTTGAGTGGGCTTAAAATAGGGGTTAAGTCTAACTGTTATATTAGGAACCAAAGATCTCTTTCTAAAATTTCTAGTGCATATTCGTGTGAATTTCAAAAAGAACTACAGAAAACTCAGAATGGCCAACAAGCCACCAGCTCCAGCTACGCCAACAAATTAAAAATGGGTACAGTAAGAAAGCATTTTCCATGTTTTTTGCCAGGTTATGGGACAATATTTGGAAATTTCTCTGACTATTTTCATCTAATTCAAATTCCTTGACAAGTGGGAACCTTGTAAAATTTAAATTTAGAAATAATAGACATAAAGGAAAATGTAAATAAAGGTTTTTTTTTTGTACCTTGCATGCAGATGCATGAGCATTTGATCTGCACCAATAAGATGGTCCAAAAGTACATTTATTTCCTCCAAGAAGATGTACATGCCCAGCAGGTGGTGAACAGAATTCAATTTCCTAAAATTAAAGAAACAAAAACTTATGATCAAATTCTAATAAAGCATTAAATAACTATCTAAATAATGTTTTATTTTACAGAAATATTTCATTCAGCATAGTAATTTAACTTAGTGGATCTCAAACTAGCAAGGAATAACCAAGGAAATAAAATTTTAAAAAGTTAAATTTGTAACTAATTATTTAAAAAAGAAATCCCTCCCCCACAGTGTTTCTAATTTTTATGGAATTATACATTTTTTGTTATAAACAGAACATTTTATTTGGGTAAAATATCGTATTTTGAAGGAGGTGGTAGCCTCTTCAAACTTCTCATAACTGATAACTGTATGACATTCATGAAACACACAAGGCTGTTATTAAATTTTAAAATTTCAAATTCAGAGAATTTTTGCCCACACTACTTTTTAAAATTTATTCAACTAATTTTGAGTAGTTTTTTCTATAGATTATACACACACACAACAAACAGTGTAAAAAAAATTTACCATGGAAAGAATAAAATGCATGTCACAAACTCTTTCTAATTTCTATCCTTAGGACAAATATGTTTAAAAAGAAACAATTAAAAAAAGTTTTTAGAGTTTTTTTTCTTTTTGTGGATTCCTGAAAAATGAAAAAGTGCATAAATGTTTCGCAATATTAAAATTTTTTAAGTGAGAAAATGAAAAAATTTGAGATTCTTGCAGTCTTGAGCTCTAATTGGAACCCTGGATACAAGAAAACTGAAAATTTAATATCCATCTTCACATTTAGTCCTACCAGTAATTCAAACAGAGTACTGACACCAGTTGTGGAATTTTTGGATAATTTTGTGCAGGGTGGTTCTCAATTTTACAGGCTGTAACTATAACCAGTGTTTGACACTTGTATTAACTCTTTCTGTACATGATCATAGCGCAAAAACGCTAATTAAATCCTTTATATACTTAAAAAATTAATTTTCTGAAGAGATTAAACTATGCCAGTAATGAACTTTTTCTGTTCCAGTAATACTCTGAATTTCTTCAATAAAGTGAAATAAAATGTGAAGCAATTAAAAATGTACATTTAATTAAAAATGGTGTTACATCACTATGTTAAAAAAAAAATCCGAAAAAATAATATATAATCTTGTGTCATAATCTGAAAAGCTTTAATAACACATAGTTTTTATTTAAAATGAATCTAAATTAGTAAAAATAATAGCAAAAGAACTAAAAAAAAAATCATATATTAACATTCATAACAATTTTCACATGGGTAAGAGAAAGTAAAGAAAAATTTGTAATTGTTACAGAAAATTTCAATTCCATACTATGAACGTCTTCTTATACCTGACACACTTGTTTGCTGTCAGCTACTTGTCCAATCATTTGTAAAATGTAAGGACCATAAGTTTCAAGCATGGTACTGCATTTCTCTTGGTATGAAGAAGGGAGAATTGTACACACTTTTTCAACCAGACTGGTAATTTCTTTATCAACATCATCTTCCTCAAGGAGTTTATCAACATAATCCACGACTGTAGTGCAAATGGAACATTCATCAGTTTTAAAAGGGTGCAAGATACCTAGAAATAACAATATAATCACAGTTATTCTCATTAAAGTTGTTTATGCACGGCAGAAAAGGTCAATGAAAGCTAAAAATAGTCAAAATTACAGCCCCCCCCCTCTTCTTTTTAAGATTTGAACACTAGAAACCTTGTAAAATTTCAGAAGTAATATTTTGCAACAATCTAGAGCCTTTTGAAAAATTAAACATATATTAAAATAATTTAATTTACTAAAGTAATTAATTACAGCAAAAAAGCTAGTTCATAATAATAGCTTTTACGCTGCTTTATATTTAAATAAATTCTGCAAAAATTTTAGTAATCAATATGCAATGCAAATGAATATGTAGCAAATGTATGCAATAATTTAACAAATCTTGAGCTGGAAGTTTAATAATCATATTTGGAACAAAAAATGTCCCGGGCCAGGAATCTGATCTGGGACTCACAACTTAATAGGTTGATGCTTAATCATTGAGCAATCCCAGAGGATTTCTGACTGACATATTTCACTCAATTTCCCACAAAATTCACGAAATGAATGAAGTTGAACAGAAAAATCTTTTTGTCTAAAACTTCATTTTTACTGTTACTTCCTAAATTCATTTAAATTTAGTAAGGTATGCATTTTTAATCAAAAATGATCATAAAATTTATTAACGCTGAATATACCTAATTTTTTCGGGAGGTACGCAACAGCTCACACGTTTAAAAGATTGAAATCGGCAACTGCGGTGCAGTCTATCTGTTGGAGAAAAAAAGAGTTTTTTTTTCTTGCAAAAATATTTTTATTAGTGATCCCTATCAAAAGAAAAATATATTTCTAAATCATAAAGAAAAACATTTTTAAAGCATGTCTTATTTTTTCTGTGCTTTTAGTTTTCAACCAAAAGTTTCCTTGATTTTGAGCAATAATATCAAAAGTTCAAGTTCAGTGATCAATTTTCATGGCCATTTTGACATTCTGTAAGATTAATTCATCAGTTGGCATTTTATTTAGTTGAGTAATAATTTTTTTTAATACACATCCAGATCGCAAAAATTTTTAATTATTTAATTTTAAAAAGTACAGAATGTGTAAAACTAAACAATTTTCTATTAAAACTTTTCTTATCTAATTAATCTATAAACTTATTTTAACATTTGTTTTGTGAAATTTTCTAGTTTATAATATGTAAATTTTTTACAAGAGGGAAAAACAACAAGCATACCTTAGAGAATGTTGGTAATGACGAATCAAAACATTAAAGAAGGGGAAAAAATCAGCTGAAAAATTGTCCATTTTTTTCAGCTTTGTACTGTATAAGATTCTAACATTTTATTAATATTAATGTATTAGTAATGAAAGAAAAGAAAAATTAAATGCTCAAAGAGAATGCATTAATATTTACAATATTTATGCATTCAAATACAATAATATCCATCAATTGTAAAAAAAGATATTAAATATCAGTATTTGTTACATTAAAGATGACAATAGTCAAAAGAAGAGAAAACTGGCACTAAAAAAAAATTAAACATTAATAATATTAAGTCTTTTAATTCTAATTTTCACCTAATCAAAATTTTTAGTTCAAATGTAAACTTTACATCATATACAAAATCAAAATTCTTACTCTGATTTTCAAACAGCTTCGTCTGATTTGAGCAAAGCTTCAGTTCATAGCATGTAACAGTTGGATCTATCTCCTGAGAAATCAAAACCAACAAAGCACTTCCATATTCATCAACAAATGCGTCACAATTCTTAGAATAAGTTTCAGGTAAAACATCACACATCCTTTTCAAAACATTCTTAATTTCTTCCTGAAACAAGAATATATATAGAATTAAAACATATAGACATACATAAATACAGCATATTTTTTGATCAAAATTTGTACTGTGTCTTATCTGCAAAGTTTTATAATTTTAGCATTATTTATATATATATATATATCTTATACGACAACCCTCCAAACTATCAAGCAGCAATACTCAGGGGGGGGGGGGGGATTTCAAGAAGGAAAACTACTAAAAATGAAATTCCTGCCTGGCATTTAGGTATATTTTCAGGTAAAGGGGTGGATGAAAAATATGCAGCACAGATAACCAAGTGCTCTATGAAATTAACACAGTTTGTTGGTGTGGGATATGTTTCAGTCACATAACTAAAAACACTGACAATCACACAGAACAATACTAAGATTGCTATTAAACCAGGTGCTTTAGTTTTGATTCCACAACATTTAAAGTAAACCATTTAGAATGAACATCTCTAAAAAAAAAACTATTCAAAGACTATATGCATGGTCAATGGAATAACTGGAAAATGAGTACAAAGTCAAAAGGTTGAGTTATGTCACTTTAATGTGCTGTATGATTTCATAGAAAAAAGTGAAAGTGGAAACAGTCAGTGAATCCTTCAAAAGTGTGGGATATCTAATGTGGTGAATAGGACTGAAGACAATTGGCTATGGAATACTGATGACGAAGAGTAAAATCGATTTGCTGAGTACAGAATGGGATCCACATACCAAGCTTCTCAATAATAAAAGTGAGGATATACTTGATGAGCTATTTGCCTTAGATGAGGAATGTGAGGATTTTGCAGAATTTTAAATACATTGCAGGGTGATTTGTTTTATCGTACGATAGTTTTAATTTTCAATTTCAGTTTTTTCTTGTCTGTCTTATAAAGCGAACCCCAAATTTTGGGAGCCATTTTTTATGATTCAATTATTTTATCTTTAGAAATACACAATAAGGAAAAAGTTTTAGAAATAACTGTAAATTGCTGAAATTGACATTTTACACCTTCAGTCTAAATTAAATCCTGAAATGAAAAATATTTATTTAAAAATAATTTCTAAAATGCATTAGTTAATAATAAAATTACTTATATTAAATTCAGCAAACAAAAATAAATCAAATAAATCTAATACTCCAAAATTCCAATTACAAAATTATACAAACATTGAAAAATAATTTACTTTAAATATCTAAGTTACTCTCTACATTTAATAACTTCATTCTTCATTATTTCTGTTGGCACTGCTGCCACTAGCAATACATGCATCAATATGAATCTTTTCTCTGCTGCTGAACATGAACAAATAGGCTGCTTCTTCGTAAGCTACACAAGCCGTCAGCATAATGTGCAGGGTAGATCTTCCATCTTTAATACAATGATCTATTAAATTATTTATTAATGGTTTGGTGAACATTTGAAGGAGTTTTCTTGTTTTCCTAATGCAGTATCTTTATTTAAGGAAAATATGCTCATTTGAACTGTAAACCATGTCATGGCATAATCCATCACTATCGACTAAGATATGGAGAATTGATGGAATATCATCAGTTTGCAAGTGATTCACCATATTATAGGCTGGCTATTTTTCTACAAGAATTTAAATTTTTTATTAAAATGTTCGTTCACCATGATGCAAGTATGGACACTAGGGCTACAAATGGCTCCCCATTCCACTTATTCAAATGTGAATTATTGCTATATAGTGCGTTAAATATTCTCATAAAATTTATCAGGATTTAATAATTTTTTGTGATTTATGGACTTCCAGCATTTCTAAATATATGAAAATTAGAAATAATTGTTTTTAAAGATTGCACTACTAGCATAATTCTAATATTTTGAATTATTCATTAAATAGTTTGTAGTAATTTGAAGTTAAATGTTGACAGTTTGCACTATTTCAATTTTGAATTCTGGTAATATGAAATGAATATAAGTTTGAGTGCATTTATCAAGTAAAGTCTCACTATTTCAAGTGGTAAGCATTTATTTTATTATTTTCTTTCAGCCCTTCTTTTCAGGAAATTCATTTCAAAGAAATTAATTTATTCTAGAAAATTTATAATTATCAGATGCAGAATTAATACAACACAATACTAATATTTAATTATATCTTATTACCTAATTTGAAGTAAATTTCAACCAATATATTTCTTTCATGAGTCACCCATCAGAATTTCTTATTTTTATTAATAGCACCACCATTTTATATTTCTATTAGGGAGGAGAGAAAAAAAGAGGCGGAGATTGAACATCAAAGAAATGGAAACTAGGAAAAATTCCCTTAAGAGGCCTCTCTACTTATCGTCCTCAGAAGTCAAAGCCAATGTTATTCTATGGAGAATTCCGCACCATTATAACTTATTAACTAATACATATTTTTAAATTCTGTTTTCACATTCAGAAACTTCACAACTATTAAACAATTTACCGCTTTCTAAAAAAAAATTTTTTTTTTTTTTAAAGGTTGTAAAATGTGAATTTTCACAATGTGAAATTTTTCATTTTTGAGCTTAAAAATGAAATCTTAAATAAATAATTTTTAGAAAGCGATAGTTTAACAGTTGTGAATTTTCAGAAAGTGAAAACAGAATTTAAAAATATGTATTAGTTAATGAATTATAACAGGGCAAAATTTCCCATAGAATAACATTGGCTTCGGCTTTTGGAGATGACAGGTAGAGAGCCCCCTTAATCTTTAATTGCTGTTAGTGGTCTGTGAGACTGCTAACAGTAATTAAACCCCAATTAAATTTTCTTGTTCATAACAAACACTGACATTCCTTTACAATATTATCTGTTTATTTTCGAAAGATCGTCCTACAGTTTTTAAAACTGGTTTGTAAGACATTTAAGTAGATGAGTATTTTAATACATTTTTTTTTTTTTAAATTAATTAAATTTATATTTATATCTTAACTTCCCGGTCTGTAAGACCACTTACAGTAGTTATGTGACAATTTAGGTCACAATAGTTAAAAGTTAAATCACAATTTTCTATCTGGAAATAATTAAAGTTGAAAGTACATATGCTTTCTAAGAGCTCTTTAATAATAATAATAATAAAAAAATGCAGAACTTAAAATTAAGAGTTAAGCTGACTCATTCAGATTTATCGCTGTTACAATGGAAGAAATATTTTCTCATTCTTAATCATGCAGTTTAGACTGAAGAAATGATTAATACACTATTGAAAAAAATTGTTTAAAATAGTTTTAGAAAAACTCTGATTGATAATCAGTATTCCAAATAAACCAAAATTTCTATAAATTCACTAGAAAGATTACAAAATATATAGAAATTTTTTTAAACAAATTTAAGAGTTTAATAAGAAAAATGCACCAGAGGATTGGTGTTAAGTATTTAAAACTTTGATTAACACGATAAAATGTGAAAAACATGCCTGTCGCGTTGTCTGCAACACTAGTTCCTACTTAGTTTGCCAGACGAAGGGTCATATTTTATTTCAACTAAAAACAATTGTTTTTTACATTTTACAATGTTAATTCAAAGTTTTTTACTTATTACTTTTCAAAGTCTACTTGCCTTAACTTTTAGGCAGAATAATTAAATTAGAACAAGAAAATTCAATGCAAACCTGAGTATCTGTGCTAGTCAGTTGTTCTTGAAGATAATGCAAAGCATATTGGCAACCTTGACATTCTAAATCTTGAGCTGCAGAAAAAAAAAAAAAAATATCTATGTGTAAAATTTTTAATTAAGCAAACATTGTCTTAATCATTTACATAATTAAAAAAAAAAAAAAAAAAAAAGCAAGTGGGAGGGAAAAACTGATGTAATCAAAGACAATTATTGAATTAATGTAATAATCTACCAATATGCTTACGATATTGCCTTTTAAGAGAGTAACAAAATATTTCTCTCTTTTTGGTTATCACTACTACTTAAAAAAAAAAAAAAAATTGATTTTTCAAAAACTAGTTTTAAATAAAATAGAAAATTAGCAATCTCAACCTTTTGCACTCAAGAGGAGATTCTTGGTCACCACTTGATTTGAAATGGTGATGTTTAATATGTTTCACAAATGTCCTTCTTTGAAGTATAAAAAGTTATATAAAATGGTGAAATAAAAAGTTTTAAATGCTTAATTGTGTGTGGAATCATTTTATGTTAATGGTAAATAATTCACGAAGCAAGCGGAAAATCGTCTTGGCAGCTGATTCGCTATAGCGAAAAAGATTGAGCGCAAAGGGTTAATATAGATGAGAAAACTAATTGTATGAAATAGAATAAAATATGACAAGAGAAATAGATTTGAAAACTTAATTTCTTCCTATTCTGAACACAGAAAATAAAGAACTAATATATACTGCCAGCATCAGATGCTTAAAAAAATTTTTTTTTTTTTGAAGAAATAAATTTTATCAATTTTTATACTAATACCTTATTTACAGATTTTAATTTCATTGAGATAAACAATTTAATTAAAGTTTTCTGGTTAAACTCTCATATCACAAGAATCAACTTTTACATTTCTTTATTGTAATTATCCCAGTATATTGAAAGACTTACATCATTTTGGTTATATAAGACCTCATTCCGTAGCTTTGCTTTAAAAAAGAAATCTTTATTTTGTCTGTTGAGTATTCAGAATTTTAGAAAAGTTGTTTTGGCTTTAAAATTATTATTATGCTGCATTTGTTTATTATTAATACTTTGCACTTGAGGCCTTTTTTTGCTCCAGCAGATCAGAAACTCAAGAAGATTTTCTGTATACAGTAATGCACTGTTTATACGTCTTTCAAGGGACTGACGTAAAAGGACGTATAAATGAAAAGACGTATAATTGAAAGAAAATACTAATTAATAAAGTTTCTTAAGCTAGTAAATGTATATTATATTGTAGGTGCGGAACTCAAAAATGAGGCTGATTTAGTGTAACACTATTTATTTTACATTTAAAAGTTACACACTTAACACACAACAAAAGGAACTATATACAGGGGAAAGTTAAATGGATTTGATTAAATTGTAAGAAAATGAGTTCCACATCCTACATGATGTGTTTTTGTGGTCGTTAGCCATTGTGGCAAACGTCGACCATACATTACATTCACAGTCACTTCCCTCTCTGGAATCAGAAGGTTCTCTTTTTGGTCTCTCGACAACCGGGTCATTAGGGGGCGCTGGGTTTGTAGCATAGGCACACAACAATACATTTTTTAAGACAATAATTAAAAAAAAAAAAAAAGATTTATTATAAAAAGTTAGAAAAATTATACTATTAATGTATGACTGGGTACTAATTACATATATCGTATATTGAGTATTATATTACATTTCTTAAGAACTATATATGGACACATTTTGGATATTAATTTTATATATATATATATTGCTTATCTTTATTAATAAGCATACGATTTATGTCCATACAGATAGTTATTTAATAACATTAAAAATCTTTAATATTCGTCTGATGTGCTGCTTGTCTATGAGTATTAAAAATTCTACTGTGAATTTAATTGATTCTTTGATCAGTATTCTTCTATCTTTCCTGTGTTCTTCCATTTAACCTTCCAACGAGTGCGCGTATCTGAGAGATACACTTGTGGTAAATCTCATTGTATATCTTAAAGTCAGAGAGCATTTGAAACACTTATTTTTGGCTATTCACTCAGTATATATTGATCTATTTTTAGTTATCTTTTGAAGCTCGAGTTAATGATATGAAGCTGAATATTTGCTATTTGTATTTGAAAAATACGCGCGACCTTTCATGTAACGTTTTGTTATATTTGATTTTTTTTTTTCACTGCTAAAAATGATTGTTTGTTGTTTTTGTTTTAAACATTATTATTTTAAATATTTTTAAAATTAATTAACTTATAATTCCGATGTTTCTTTGATTTTTTTATATTGATTTTTCGCTTTCAGTTTCATTCTTTCAGTTTTGTTTTAATGAATAAAAGTTCCAACTGAATGTTCTTATTAATCTTCAAATGGTTATAGTATAATTAAAATATTCAGATACTTTAAAATACATATTTTACAGTAGTGTATGTGAAAACCTTTCATTTTTGTATAAGCAGCGTGCCCGCTAGAAGGTTAAGATGCTTTCTAGGAAAAATCTGTCTTATTTAGAATGGAAAATAATGACAGGTCGAGAAATTTTGCGAATTTTAGTTAAGTGGAAAAGACGTATAACCAATATTAGCGGCTAATAAACAAAGAATTTTTGCATTAAAAGGAATAGGAATGAATCGGGACTTCACTAAAAGGACGTATAAATGCAAAAGACGTATAAACGGTGCTTTACTGTATTTGGTGAATTACTTACAACATAATATGATTTCACACACAATTTAACTTGTAAAACTTTTTAATTCACCATTTTTTGTAAATTTATACTTCAAAAAAGGACATTTGTAGGATAAACATGAAGGCTAAACATATATATTACCATATCAAATCAAGTGGTGACAGAGTCACTTATCAAGTGCAAAAGATTCATTAAATTTCAGAAACAGCTCAATTTTTAAAAATCCTGATCAAAGTCTTTATAAGTTTACTGTAGGAGCATTACTAAAGTTTAATAATAATAATTAAAAAAAAAAAAAAAAAAAAAAAAAACAGCATTCTAAACCTTAAAAAAAAATTTCCGATTTTTTTTTTTTTTTTTTTTTTTTTAAATATAAAATTAATGCAGTAACTGAGTATTTTAGAGTTAATGAAGGGAGAAATATTCAATATAAATAAATTTAGTTTATATATATATATATATATATATATATATATGAGGAACAAACATTCAAACCATGTTTTCTCCTTCTGATACATTTTTCAGTAAGCACAAAAAAACTAATAAGTTTGTTTGCTCCTCATATATTATTTATACATTTAAACATTACAAAAAATATATTAAAAAAGAAAATTTCTCTAAGAAAAATAGCATGCTTTAAGTAAAGGTTAAGTTAATATATCATGCATTAAAAAGATTATGCATTTGAAAAAACAAAAATATTGTGTTATTTTTTTTATCAAGCGTTTAAATGTTAGTTTGTGATTAGTAAACAATAATGTAAAAAAGTAAACCTTTTGATTGCCAAACTGGATATTGAACGTTAGCTAAAAAAAAAAAAGTATAGAAAATTAACACTTTATTATAAAATCAATCCAATCAAAAAGAAACTATTTCAGAAATTATTCTACATTATGAAATTTCACTAAATATAAATATAATTGTACCGGGAAGGGGGGGGGGGATGTCATTGGATTGATAAAAATATCAATTTTAAGATTTCTCAGCAGTCATGAAATAGCAGTAAATTTTATATTGTTATATCATCCATTGATGTTTCTCATATAAAGGAATGATTTTACAAATTGACAGAACTTAATTTGCATGAGAGCTCACAGGACCTTAACTCCTTCTGTTCTAAGAATTGGGTCTTACCTTTAAACTAAAAAGGTAGCATATGATTTTTTTCCCCTCCACATGTCAAAAAACAAACCTATGATTGCAACAAAATTCATTTTAAGTAACAAAACAACTTGCAACAAAATTGTTCAAACTAATTCCTTTGAGATGCAATACATGCTATGTAGGCCTGTCAATCCAAAACACTTGGTGGGCCATATTGGAAATCTATATTATTCTGGCAGGCTGCACTGTATGTACGTATATATGTTTGTGAGCGTATGAATCATGTATGTATATACTTTTTTCTGGCAGATTGAAGACTCTGAGCAGAATATATTAATATAAAATATTAATTATATATATTATATTAATTAAAATATTAATATATAATAATAAAATATTAATATTGAGCAGAATATATTCAAATTATTTTCATTCACAAATTAAAAACAGAATCATAAAAAATTTATGACTACACAATAACTATAATAAAAAGAATGAATAATGGATCTAATAATACCATAATCATTGAAAGGTATTTTCAATTCAAAAACTCAGAACAGATTTATTATCTTTTAATGTGTTATTCAAAGTTGTCAAGCTTTAAATATTGGTTCTCTCCTCGCAGGCTGCAAAAAACTACACAACACGCTGCATGACCCACCCTTGTGCTACAGCTTTATGGAAATTCTATTTTACATTTATTTTATTTCTAGATAAATTTAATAATAGTTTTATATTATAAACGATTTTAAATAATGTTTTATGAATTTTATGAATCTGAGTAAAATTAGGAATATTTCTTTAATTCTAACTATAAAACAGTTTAGACATTTCTAAAAATTTCATAAGGGTAAGCTTAATAGGTAAGCCAGTATAATTTGACTAAATGTATGAAGTTTCTTATTTATAATTACCGCACTTTAAATGGACATTATAAAAATTCTTTTTCTTCAGCAATGAAACTAAATAACAGAAACCTAAACTATAATAATACATACCAGGGCAAATGTTTAAATAAGCACACACCATATCAGGATCCATTTCTTCCATTAACAAGGTTATAAGTATGTCTGTATACTGATTCACAAAACTGTCACACTTTTTAGAAAGCGATGAAGGCAAATAGGAACAAACTTTATCCAAAGCATCTTTTATCTCTTGCTGTAATAATAATAATATATCGTTAAAAAGCTATTTTCATACAGTATTCATTCTAGAGCTTTACAATGGAAAGATCACAGAATAATTTCAATTAACAATACTTTTAAGATTTTACTCAGTTTATATTCAAAATAAGATATTTGTACTAAATATGAATAGTTTTTCAGAAACGATTTTTATTAAAAATCTGTAACCAAGTTCTGAGAAAAATATTAAGTATTTCATACATTTATTTCTCAACAAGCTTTTTCATTGTTTTTATTTATTTTTTTCTATATTCAAATAGAAGAAAGAATTGGTTTCCTAAAAATTTTTATTCCTGATTTTTATTTGATTTACACGTTTTGAGGTAAAGGACACAATCTGAACATTTTAAACAAATATCTGTGTGATAAAAGTTTTTGCGTCAGCTTTAGTTCAAGAACTAATGCACAAAATTTCATATAAGTTTGTAGTTTCACCTTGACATAAATTAGTACTCTGTCAACTTTTAATCAAAATGTGCAACAGATTGTGTTGCTATCCCATAATTTCTAACTTTTAATGTGGCAATATAGGGCAAAATTGTAAAGGTACAGTGAAAATTTTTAATGAATTATTAAGAAATTAAAAAATAATCACAACTAGCAGGCTCTGCCGGTTTCACTAATCACTAAATTTAAAGGATTTTTCATTATATTTTAAATCACTTTATAAATAAACACGCATACTCACAGAAAAAAATATATATATTGTCTTCATTGCTTGCATTTGTGTCTTAACCAGACATTTCAATTTAGGTGTTAACTGGACAATAAGTTGTGCTGCTATTGTTTAAAAATAATGTTTGTTGGACAGATATATCTCGGACAAATCATCCAAAATTCTATTTAACATGTTCACGCCGGCGTGACACACTGGTGGGTCGCAGCAAAAATATCAGAGCACTAGCAATAATCCTTGTCCAAAAAAAGTACACTTAATACTGCTTTGTTAAATAAATCCTTATTGAGTCATGATCTTAGTCAATCTAAGAACATGATTCGACTAGGATTTATTGAACAAAACAGTTTTAAGTATATTTTTTAGATATCGGAATTATTGGCTAGTGCTCAGATACTTTTGAGAAGAATGCGACGGCATGAATGTGTTAAATAACTTATTAATCGTTATCTTTAAATGCTATCTCTACCTAAACTTCATTTTGCAAGAGCATTATATTTAGTATACAGACATTAACATTAATGGGTTTTGTAAAGTTGAAGTATTGTTAAATGACTTGAATATAACTAGGTATATTTCTGCATTAAATTTTGATAAACAGCTGTTTACAATCTTTCTCTAATTTAAACCCGCTAGTTTCTTTATCTCTTCACCAGCATTTTCAATTTCATACTTTGTTTATGTTTTCACCGGCAAATATCTACTGAGTGAAAATGATAGACGTTCACTTCCGTTTTTCGATTGGTAGTGTAGCTAATGACATCACTAGCCGTAACTGATGACAATGCATCATCGGCAGTGCTTCACGTGTCTGTCAATCGTGGTGTCTGCTGATTTGCTATGATGGTAACTTGTTTGCTGTTTGGCTAGACTTTAATTCCTGCTGTGGGAGATAAAAGAAGGGAGAAGCTGTCATTCCCTCTTTTTACTGTGAAGCTTTTGAGAATGGAAGTACTTCATTAGCACTCAAGTTTTGAGCTGTTTGTTTTGCTGCCGATCTCATACTGGTTGTGGAGATCATTAATGTTAATGTACTGCCTGGTCTCTGGAATAATCTATGATTAAGTATATTTCTTCTCATAATATTATGCTGGTGATGAGATGCATGCAGTTTTTCTTAAAGATTCAGTTTAATTAAGTGCCTAAAGTAAAACTTTCATTTAACTTTTTTACTTGTTAAATTTGTTAAGTCTATTTGTTGCCCAGCAATATTTTCATGCGTTATTTATTCATAATTTTAACCTTTGTTGCATATACCTTTGTTACTTTTAAGCAATTAATAAAATTTGTTTATTTGGTTTAAATATGAGTCAGTCTTATTGCCAAAACTTCCATCAATTAATCTTATACTTATATCAACAACAAAAAGTTTTCACTGGGCTATTAAAATCTTACTCTGCATAACATAAAAATTTAAATAGAATTTAAATTTTCATCACTTCTCTATTATCTGCAAAAATTAACACATTGGCTTTATGAGGATTGAACCTACGATCTTTGCGTTATTAGTGCACCACTTGAGATAACGGGACACAGAATATCTTTACACTTTTACATTTCTATCTCTAGAGCCAATCTTTTCAGAAATTTACAGGTTTTAATTAATAATTAATAATAAAATTTTTGAAAATCAAGCTTCGAAGTGCATCAGGAGAGATCAACACAAACCTCTATGCAAATCTGAGTAGCTCTGAGATCAGCAGTTTTCCTACAAAGCACCACACACACATCTTTGATTATATATATAGATAATCAAATAGGAATTATTTTTGCACACATAGGAGTGTTGTTTATACATTCCTATTGAATGTGGCAGAATAAAACTATTTTTTATGGAAAGTTCAATGAATGCCTTTTCAAAAAAAGGAAAAAAAAAAATCCAATTTTTTTCAATGTAAATGAATAAATAATCTTACTTCAGTTTTCTGATCTTTGATCATGTTTTCTACTTTTCCGACAACTTCCTTACATAAATCACATTCAATACCTTTGAACTGAGATTTTTCCTTTTTCAGAGAAGCTAAGCAAGAAAATACATAAGAAAAAATAAATGAATAATTTTAAGAAATATTTTTTGAAACATAGTTTAGCACATTTTAAGTAAGACAAAATAAGTTAAAAAAAGTAATAAATAAATAAAAAAAAAAAAGTGTGCGGGAATGAAGAGATTTATACAAATAAGATTGGAAATAGAAACTTTGGTTATGATCTGCCCGTCACATTTTGTGTATGCTCCTGGTAAAACAGTTTTAATTAGCATGCATATTACAAACTATAACTAAATGTTAAATAAAACATTTGATAGTAAACTTCAACAATAGGCCTTGCAGCATTCCTAAAATTTTACGCTTTTTTAATTGTCACCACAATTTTAAAATAATACTTTTTAACAATTTTGTTAAAAAGTATTATTTTAAAATTGTGAGAGTTTAAACTTTACTTTACTTTACTTACCTTACTTTACTTTAGAGTTTAAACACTGAAAAATAACTTATTTAAATTTAAAATGAAGCACAACATAATTAAAAAATATATTAAAAAACACCTCACTTAGGCTTCATCATCTTCTGCAAGAAGCTTTTCGTGTGGGCCTTGGCTATTTATAGCTTCATCCTGTTCTTCTAGTGGGTAGCGCCACTGTGGATCTATTTTGGCAGATTCGTGGTCATTTATGGCAACTTTATCATTAATTATTTCGATACTCTCCCTATAAAACACGTACGTATGGTTGTTGTAATTGGCTAATTTTGTGACGTCATTAAATTTAATAACTATTTCATTTTCGTAATAGGTCCGAGCAAGAGCAGTAGTATAAAAATAAATTAAAAGTTCAAAAAATACATAAAAATAAAAACACACCTCAAAGAACATAAAAGTGATATTAAACATGCCAGATATACTACCGCCCTTGTTCGGACCTATTACAAAAATGAAATAGATATTAAATTTAATGATGTCACAAAATTAGCCAATTACAACAACCATACGTATGCATTTTATAGGGAGTGTCGAAATAATTAATGATAAAGTTACCATAAATGACCACGAATCTGCCAAAATAGATCCACAGTGGTGCTACCTACTAGAAGAACAGGATGAAGCTATAAATAGCCAAGGCCCACACCAACATTTTGCAATTGAAAAAGGGGAGGATCTTCCCACGAAAAGCTTCTTGCAGAAGATGATGAAGCCTAAGTGAGGTGTTTAATATATTTTTTAATTAACACTGAAAAATATTCAACAAAAATTCCTTATTGACCGTACTGCTGGCAATAAAATAAAATACAGGTAAAATTTTAGGAACGCTGCGAGGCCTGTGTATGTATACAACATATTCTTGACAGAAATGCTAAATTAATTTTAACAGGAACAAAAAATGACTAAGCCAAGAATCAAATAAGAGTCCTTGGCACAAAGCACCACTCAGCTAACTTTATCAATTTCTGACTAGATTTTTACAGATATTTCCCCCAAATGAAGGTTGGAAATATTTTTCTGTTCTCACAGTCTCACTTATAAAACATCTTCCTATGTTACTGTTGCCAGTAATCAACAGATTGAATTTCATGTTAGGTATCGAACAAGGAAGGGCCCTACTATAAACTTCTATTTATAATAGAATTGCGTGAGTTAGCTATTACTCAACACCACATGGAATGAGTATAAATAAAAAAAGATTAATCAAATAAGTTTTGATGATCTTGTCTGTATAAAACACATGATCTCTAGTGCAATATTTTCAGATTTATCCAAATTAAGATTTTTTGCTGTATTGCTATGAAAAAAAAAAAAAAAAAAAAAAAGTTAATACAAACTTGGTAAGCAGCCAGAAAATGTGCGAACAACTTTTAAGAGGTAATTGAAGGTTATTTGTTCTAATTTGGTAAAACTAAAAAAGTATGCAAAAATTACTGGACAGTTGTTTTTTTTATTTATTTATTTATTCCTACTATATTAAAATTATAAAAATCAAAATACAGAGAGTTTCAAAAATTTGAATATATTTTGATAAATTATAAATAGGATGATTATAGGCTTAAATAACTACATTTATCACTATTTAAATACAGTTAAAAATCCAATGTTTATCTTTAAAATGATCAGAATTTACAAAATGTTTTTATATGAATGAATAGTGGGAATAAGAAGTCAACCAGGTTAGCTAATGGCCATATCACATGGGAGCAAATATGCTCAACACAACATTATATGCAACATGTTCACTATGCTGAACAAACGAGAAACCGGTCAGCTATCTGTAGGGTTCCGTCGAATTGATAGCGTGATGTATTCCCTTCCCTAAAGGTATTCCAGGAAAAAATCCTGTTTATTCCTCCTATTGGTCAATTTTGATCAGCACGCTCAACATACTCAGCTTTTTCTAAACGGTTTCGTAAAAGTTGATCATCCGAAAACTTGCTGTCCTTGAACAAAATCAGGCTGAGTATATGTTGGGTATAATGCTGTGTTTAGTAAAATGATAAACAAAAGTCTCTTGTGTGATATGGCCATTAGAGATAAAGCATATGTTTTGCCAAAAACCTACATTTAACTCATGTTTGGTGATTTTTTGTTTGTTCAAAATTTGGACTTTCAATGAAAAAGCTGCTCTTTTTACTAATGTCATATGTGAATGATAAATATTTACAAGATTGAAAAATCAGCATATATAGTTACGCTCATCACTTACTGACTGTCACGCTTAAAAAGGCTAAGAGATTTCCTTGGATTCTGTCTGTGTGTGAACGCAAGTTGCCACCTAATTTTCCTACTTTAGTTAATTTTAAAAAATTTAATTGTCCGATGAATAAGCTGTTTAATCCGCCGGATTTAGAAAAATTACCCCTTTCATTTGGTGCCTTATTTAAAAAGAATTTTTGATTAGATTTTTTAAAATTAAAATATGAAAATGATATAGTTTTAAAATAGACATAAATTTTTAATTGTTGCCAATTTTTTTTTTTTTTTCAGCATAAAATAAAATATATATGCTTTCACATGGGGAAAAAAAAAAAAAAAAAAGACATCTATTTTCAGATTCGGCCAAACCGAACATTTGGTAGTACGGTCAAATATTGAATATATACCGAATATTCGGCACGTCCCTACGTGAACTCTTATAATTTGAATTATTGTACAACTAATACTTAGTAGAAATTGCATCTTCATTGAAAAATAATAAGATATATTTTTAATTAAAATTTGCATTATATATTATGTATTCTAATTTCACTCTAAATTACTTCTAATGTATTTAATAACCATTTTTCAGTTATTTTCTTTTCAATGATTTAATAATGTATGAAAGAAAAAAGTACCTGGACATATTTTCAAAATACCACACACTGAATCAGGATCAAGCTGTTCAACAATCATACCAATAACAGTATCAATATTTTCATCGACAAACTTTTTACATTCTCCTGCTATAGATTCTGGCAGCTTAGCACATCCTTCTTCCAAAAATGACAATACTGTTTGCTAAAAATGAAAAAAGAATAGGAATTACTTATATAATTTTCATTTAATTAACATTTCTGCCCAGATGACTCATAAAATTCCTAAAAAGGCAGGAATATAAACAGAAATTATAGATTCATTAATTAGCTGATAATACATTGGGTGATACAAAATAGATGTTACAGAAATTATCTCTTACTTATACAGCCCTGGGCAAGTAAATACCAATATCTACAAAAAATGTTATTCGAGATATTTAAAGAAAGGTGTTTGTGGATGCCATTGGAAACAAATGTGTGGCATAGGCAAAAATATTATAAACTACGTAAACAAGTTTGCACCATACAAGTAAAATAGATATCAAAAATGCAAAAAGCGAATAAAGAGTAGATACTGCCAATGAACTGACTGGGGTAATATAGAGACATACACTACCTTCCTTGAAAGGACACCACTGAATAAGAAATAACTATTTAAGAGCCAAATGCTAAATTCCTAGTTCCTCAGAATAGGGCATACAAAGGTTAAAACATCTTTAAATACGAGATAATTAAAAAGATTAAAATTTTGAGGGAAAAAAAAAAAAAAAAATATCTTCTGAAGAAAGCTTGCACAAATTTTAGAAACTAATTTTAACAAACTTTAATAAGATTTTTTTTAAACTTTCCAATTTAATAATGCTAACCTTCTTTCAGTTTTAAAAGATGAGATTATTTTAATCTGTAATTGAACAAGTGCAAATATATCAAAAGAAATTGTTGGGTTGGAGAGACAGGGTTGCTACTCAAATAGGAGAATGAAATTCCCTGACGTTTCCAGGTTTTCCTAAGAAAATTCCACTCTAGCCATATATTGTGCATTGGCTGTGTTGAGGGCAAAATAATTCTGATACCACTTGAAAACACAAAAGTTACATATTACTTTGACCTAAGGAAAGATTGCCCTCCATGGGGGTCCTTTCTAAGACAAGAGGTCTTGTTTAAAAAAATGGTGGAAGCAAACAAAGAGACAGGAAAAATGTGGTAGTTTCCTACATTGGAGGAAAAATTACTTTTATTATTTTTTTTGGGGGGGAGGGGGGGGGCAATCATTGTATGAAATTCCCTGACTATTCCAGGTTTTCCAAATAGTGTGGCAACCCTGGAGAGAATAAAAGTAATTGTTTTTAATACTATCTTAAAAAAAAAAAAAAAAAAAAAAAAAGAAGTATACACAGAACATAACTGTTATAACTGAGCCATTTTCAATTTCAGCGTATAAATTTGTTTATTATTTATCCTCTATTTTTTGTAAGTTCACGTGCTGAACAATATGTCAAAGAAAAAAAGAGTTAAATGAATTTAATGCTTTTAATTTTTATGTAAAATATGAGCGCGTGCTATCTTCAAAATTTGTTAAAATGTAAAGATTATGTGATGCGTGTGGCATCCACAGTTTTGTTTTTTAATTCAAGAAATAGAACAGAATAAAGTTAGCAACGATGTTGGTTGCATTTTTTTTTATATAGTATGAATTTTTAATTTTAGTGAACTACTTTTTACCGTAGGAATAATTTTCTTATGTTTAATGTTATAGGGAATTATTATATGAGCATAAAAGATGCTACTTTAATAATTTTAAAGTGTAAATAAGTAGTCTTGGCGTCCGCCTTTATACAGTTTAATTTAGTAAGAGAAAAGCTAGGAATTTGCGGTGCTTATTCCGTTGCTTTACATAAAGATACTGGAGTCCATAGCGACAGGACCGTTCAAGTGAAGTAAAATTATTTTGATTATATTAAGATTAAAAAGATGTTTAAAACCGTTAAAGGGTTTAAAAAAGAAGATTTGAAATGGGTAGCCGAAGAAATTGGAGAGACTTTGCCTTCGACGTTCACAATAGCAAGCTTAAAAGAGCTGATTTTAAATAGTAAAGAGTATGAAAAGGATCCCGAATTTGTGAAAGATATCTTAGAAAATGCTATAGCGGAAAGAAAATTGAAAGAAGAAAAACAAGATTTGAAAGAAGAAAAACAAGCTTTGAAAGAAGCTGAGGCATTAAAGCTAGAAAAAGAAGCTGAGGCATTAAGCCTGGAAAAAGAAGCACAACTGGAGAAAGAGAAATTAAGATTGAATCATGATTTAGAATTGGCGAGAATACAATCATCTGGGCAAATTCAAACTGATGCTATTTTGAATAATTATGAAAATAGTACTATGAGACTGTTAGAATCAAAAATTCTAACACTTTTGAATTTTGTTAATTTTTATCAAATCCTCCGGAAAATATTTTAGTTACTTTTATTTTATTTATTTTCTCCATTTAAAATTTCTTAAAATTCGCAATTTTCAATAAACAAAAAAATTTAAGAATTTCCAGTGAAGCGTTTTGTTTGTAAACAAAACTACCGATGTTTCCGGATTGTAAACAAACGCCTTAGCCAATAAAGAAATTCAATTTTAATCATGATTCAAATCAGTTCAAAATCTTTTTAGATCGTCTGCAAATAATTTAAAAATAATTTTATTAATTTTCCTAACGTTCATTTTTCACTAATTAAAATCAGTGACGTCATTTTCATTGACGATTTTCAAATTTTTCTTCTGGAAGATTCCATTCAGTTCGCAGCGAATATATCAGGTCCGCAGCGTATATATCACGGCGCCGATTCAAAAGTGGCGTTCCTCTAGGAAAATGTGTTTTTTTTAATATTAATAATTAATCCAAAAAATAGTCCAATATAAAATATTCCTTTCTTAAAATTAAATGTATTTATTCCCGCTTGATGATTTGTTATTCAGCAGACGATCCAGGTAAAATAATTTGTTTTCGAACTATTTATCGTGCGCATTAATTTAAATGTGCGTAGCCCCGCGATAGCGGGAAATTGGAAGGCGTCTCTCCTCACTCTCTCTCTTGGATGTAAGCTGCCAGCGGAATCACATGTCCTTTTACGCCGGTCCGCGGCATTTATCCAATGTCGCGGACAGGCTTATTTTAAAACTACTTCAAATAACATTCGATGTGTAAAGGTTTAATACTTTATGAAATAAACACCTCAAGATGTCTCCATGGTATGCGAATTCGTGAAGGATGCTATTAGGATCCGATATATCTTCACTACTCAACAGTGTTACTGGCCCGCTACTAGGCCTATATCGAGGTTTGATAAAGATGATTAGATACTGGCCTTTCCCAAGATATGAAACTATCAGTGAAGTGCTTCTTTTTGTGGTTAATAATACAATCTTGAACGTACATATAATGGCTCACCACGATTTCTTATTAGTTAACTGTTATTTTCTCTACAGTGGCATACGTTAAGATCATCGCATTAATTTACTCAACGAATGTGAACCCGCACTTCCACGCCGTGATCCTGTGATGCATACAGTGATGAATTTTTAATGTGAAATGAATTACTGCAAGAAATCTGCATAGAATTTTATGAATTATGAAACATGCTCATACAATAAATAAATAAAATGCGCACGAATTATGGCGATATTCATAATGAAAGGAACGGTTACATCATTTTACAAACTAAAAGATCGATAACGTAATATGAGTGTAATATATGAAAATTATTATTTCAAAAATTTGATGTCACCGGATCGAAGACATACCTTCTAAGATATCAAAACATGTTGAGAGGCTGTTTTCCTCTAGGTATTATAGTCCGATTGTTTGTAGAATAAGTGCCGGTACAATAAGTATTTGATATAAGAAAAGCTTACAATAAATAAGAATTTGTGTTCTAGAAAAGAATGTGTTTTTATTGTTTTAAAAAATGTTCCCTTTGGATTTTATAAAATTTTGCTTTACAGGTGTCACATATGAAGATGGGGTGAGTTTATCTTTTCGTTTGTAAGAACTTAATTCTTCTGTTATTATTTTATTTATTTAATTTAAATTATTATTATTGATTGCAATATAAAACATTTGATTTCAGGAAGGGTTAATGATTCGCGGCACTATATACGCACAAGTAATCCACTATTCCTAAATCGATCACGTTCGGCCATTTTTTCATTTCTCATTTTCTTATCTAACTTTATAAATTTCCAAAATCCAACAATCAAGTTTTATTATTGAATAACCAAAATTTATTGTTTAACATTTGGCGCCGTCGCGAAAAATAACCTCCGTTAAGGTTGAGAACCTGAGGTTATTTAATCATTAATCCTTTTTTCAAAATTAATTAATTTTAGCGATCGCGATTTAAAAAAAAAAAAAAAAAAAAAAAATCGTGAAGATTTATTTTTTGTCTCATTATGCATGCTACTTAAAATAATCTAGATATTATATTTTCATGTTGTATGTTTTATTTTATTTGATTTCAAGGTGGGAAATCTCAATATATGGCATTCCAAGAAAGGGAATGTAGATAAATTTTTGAGCTATTTTAGCTGTAAACTTTTAAAGAAAATAAACAAAAAATTGAGATTTGCCACTATTACATGCCCTATATTAATATTTAATGGAAATTTTGTGTGTTTTATTTTATTTTAATGTGGTAGGTCCCAATTTATGGTATTCCAGTAAATAAAAGGAATACATGTAATTTTTAGAGCTATTTTAGCTATAATTATTTAAAAAATAAAGAAATAATTGAGATTTGCCACATTTTTTTAAACATTCCATGGAATTGGAGTGTGATTTAATGTTCGGAAATTAGATATTGATTTACCCTATGGCTGAATCTTGTTTCCCAGCAGACTTTTTGAAGGCCTGGAATCGCTCGAATCTCTCTTCTTCTAATACGGATGCTAAAGGAAGGTTGAATAATCTGATGCATTTTTTGAAAACGGAAGTAGAAGGTGAAGAGAGAATATCTTTAGCTGTAGCGGGCTTCGGTTTGACAAAGCGTGAAGATAATAAATATTCTAAAAGGAAAAACAGTGCAAGTGCAGACTATATGCGAAATAAGATATCGACAGCTGCAGGTTTATTGACAACGTCTTCTGCTTTAGATTTCAAAAGAGTATGCATTTTTTGCCAAGGCAAACATTTGAGCTCTGAATGCTTTTCAGCTCGAAAATTGAGTTTAACTGAGATACAAAAGATTGTAAAGGATAAAAATTGCTGCTTCGCTTGTTTGTTACCTAATCATACAGTGAAAAAATGTCGAGCAGTTTTAAGATGCATTATCTGTTCTAAGAAGCATGTGCCTTTGATGTGCGATTTGCGTGATTCTCAAGGTAAAACTGCACAAGAAAAGGTTGAAGAAAATTCAGTCAGTAGTGAAATAAACATGACAAATTTTAATAAGCAAAGTGCTAAAGTATTCCTTCAAACCTTAAAAGTGAAACTCATCTCCGAAAACAAGCAAAAAACAGTTCGTTTATTGTTAGATTCAGCATCCCAAAAATCTTATATTTTGAAAAGTATAGCAGAAGAGATGAATTATACTCCCATTCGTCAAGAAAAAATGATGCATTCATTGTTTGGCGGAGTTACAACAAAGGAATGCCAACATAATTGTTATAGAATAAAGGTTAAGGATATGAAGGAGAAGTTCACCTGTAATTTTGAAGTGATGGATCAAATTACTATATGTGAAAACATTCAACCCGTCACTAATGGTCCGTGGATTAAAGAGTTGAAAGAATATGGAATCGAATTATCTGATGTAAGTCATTGCCGTGAAGTTATCGAAATATTGATTGGTGCTGATATTCTGGGAAAGATGTTAACTGGCAAAAGAAAAGTATTGACATCTGGTCTTGTTGCCATAGAAACATACCTCGGTTGGACATTGATGGGGAAGGCGCCTCACACCGAAGTCTCAACAGATAATTTAGCAATGATGGTGACGTCTTTGTTTGTAAATGAAGCTGATATCTCAAACTTATGGAGATTGGACTTGATCGGAATAACAGATACAATAGAAAAGAAATCTAAAAGTGAGATTGACCGTCAAACAAAGGAACATTTCTTAGAGACAGTAAAAATTAACAAGGATGGTCGTTACGAAATTTGTCTTCCTTGGGCTGACGACACATCTGCATTACCAGATAACTTGAGTTTGGCTGTAAGACGTTTGGAAAGTACAACTTCTAAGTTATTATCTAAGAACATGTACGGAAAATATGAAAATATATTTATGGACTGGTTGAATGAGGGGATCATACAAGAAGTTCCTGCTACCAAAGTGAACTCTTATGGTAATTATTTACCTCATCACCCAGTTATTAAAGAGACCAGTAGTACAACACCTATCCGTCCGGTTTTCGATGCTTCAGCAAAGTTGGCTAACTATCCATCTTTAAATCAGTGTCTGCAGTGTGGCCCAAATTTGATTGAGCTTGTCCCAGATATTCTTCTACGTTTCAGAGAAAGAAAATTTGGTGTAACCGCTGATATTAGAAAAGCGTTTCTTCAAATTAGCATTTGTGAAAAGGATAGAGATTTCCTACGATTTCTATGGTGGAAAGATCTAAAAGAGAAGAAACTTAGAGTATTTAGGCATGCACGAGTCGTTTTCGGTGTAAAGTGTAGCCCTTTTCTTTTATCATCAATAATTGAATATCACATCAAAAATAGTGCAAGTTTTGAGGAAAATTTCAAGCAAAGGCTTTTGCACAGTTTTTATGTAGACAATGTCACCACTAGTGTGCACAGTGAAGAAGATCTAAAGAGATTTATCTCGGACTCAAAGAAAATAATGGCAAATGCTGGTTTTGATTTAAGGCAGTGGGAATACACTGGTGATCACGCTGAAACGTCGAACCAGAAGGAAACTCAGGTATTGGGTCTGATTTGGGATAAGGTTTCCGATACATTAAAGGTCAACATGAAATGGCTAAACGATTTCAACACAGAAAGGCTTACCAAGCGAAGTATGTTATCGGCAGTTCATAAAATTTTTGATCCTTTTGGTTTTACTGCTCCGGTGATGCTTTATCCTAAATTGATGTTACAGAAAGCTTGGAAATTAGGAATTAATTGGGATGACGAAATAACTGGTGATTTACAAAAAGAATTCCTATTATGGTTTCAAGAACTTAAATATTTAAATGATGTTAAGATACCAAGACATATCCAGATAACTCCAGAAAACTTACATGCATGCACAATTCATACTTTTGTTGATGGTAGTAAAGATGCTTATGCAGCAGTAGTATTCTTGAGGATAGAAAATGAAGATCAAGGGGAAATAATTCTGCTTGCTGCCAAGTCCCGAGTTGCGCCTTTAAAAAATACGACTGTACCAAGAATGGAGCTATTAGCGGCTACTATTGGCGCTCGTTTGGCGAAAACTGTTGTGGATGCTTTGGGTTGGCAGGAAATGCAGCGATATTACTGGAGCGATTCCTCAACAGTGCTTGCTTGGATATCAAGAAATGAGAGCTGGTCTGTGTTTGTCAGAAATCGGGTTCAAGAGATTCAGAAATTAAGCAGTCCTTCATCATGGAAACATATACCAAGTGAGAAGAATCCAGCAGACTTGCCGTCTAGAGGCTGTAAGGCTAAGCAATTAGCTTTAATCAGATGGTGGGAGGGCCCACATTGGATGAAAGATTAATCAGAATTTAGAACCCACATGAACACTTCTGATGAAGATTGGAATGAGGAAGAAATTCAGAAAGAAAGGTCAAAGTCTACTTGTATGTTGACGAAACCTGAATTTCCATCCAACAATAACGGGTATTACCGCTACTTTTCAAGTTATGAAAAAATCATACGTTTAGTTGCTTGGATTCTTCGCTTTAAGCATAATTGTTTAAATCCTGATAAGAAGAGTAAAGGCGAATTGACGGCTACTGAATTTCGGGAAGCTGAGATAAAAACTCTACGTATGGTTCAAAAAGAATCTTTCTCTTCGGAAAGTGATGAAAGATTGAAGACATTACAAACCTGTAAGGATGAGCAAGATGTCATTCGTTTGAAAACTAAAATAACTTACAGGAAAGATAGTGAAGATTTTCTCCATCCCATAATTCTCCCTTCAAAGCATGAAGTTGTTAAGCGACTTATTTTTTATATTCATGTAAAGAACTGTCATGCGGGGTTACAAATCCTCTTAAAT
Organism: Salticus scenicus; assembly: GCA_963930645.1. Classification (NCBI taxonomy): domain Eukaryota; kingdom Metazoa; phylum Arthropoda; class Arachnida; order Araneae; family Salticidae; genus Salticus; species Salticus scenicus. Next base: position 122,799,327 of record OZ005650.1, read on the forward strand.
TTGCTTAGAGAAAGGTATTGGATCCTCAACGGAAGAAAGAGTGTAAAGCTTGTGTTAGCCAGCTGTGTGATTTGTAAAAGGTTTAATTCAAGGGCTTTATGGACATCTAGTGCTCCTCTACCTGAAAACCGAGTAAAAGATTCTGCCGTATTTCAAATTACAGGCATAGATATGGCTGGTCCTTTGTATCTTAAGAACGATAAGAAGAGTTGGATTTTGATTTTCACATGTGCTATATATAGAGCTGTTCATCTAGAGCTAGTGACCTCTGCTTCCACAGATGCATTTTTGATGGGTTTGAGAAGATTTGTGGCTCGCAGAGGAAGATGCTCTGTTATCTACTGTGATAACTGAACAAATTTTGTTGGCGCAGCTAATTATTTGAGAAGCTTAGATTGGCAATGTATACAAAAATATGGGTCTGTCAACTCCATAGACTGGAAGTTTAACCCGCCAACGGCGGCGTGGTAGGGTGGCTTCTGGGAGAGGCTGATTAGGGTAATAAAAGATCTTCTTAAAAGAGTCTTAGGACGCGCCTGTCTTACGTACGAAGAAATGACAACTCTTTTAGCTGATGTTGAAAGTGTAGTGAATTCAAGGCCTCTAACATACCTTTCTGAAGATGCGACTGTAAAGCCTATCTCCCCATCTATGTTTCTTCAAGATGTTCACGAAATTCAGCTTCCAGATGTTGATGCAGTTGAACAAAATTCTTTATCAAAGAGGCTCAGATACAGGCAGTCCCTACTCAGAGCTTTGAGAGATCGATTCAGATCCGAATATTTGGGTGCTCTCATACAGCGAGCAAATAGAAAACAGTCAGAAAAGGGTATCGCTGTCGGAGATATTGTATTAATTGGATCTGACAACAAGAAACGAATCCACTGGCCACTAGGCCGTATCACAGAACTTATTCCTGGCAAAGATAAGAAAGTTCGACTTGTAAAGGTTCAAACTTCGCAACATGAACTTTTACGACCTATTCAAAGATTATATCCTTTAGAAGTAACATCATCAAATAATAGTTCAAAACTGAAAGAAGCATACCATTCAAAGGAAACCTCTGCTCAAACTGTTAAACCCGTTGTAACTTCAGAAGAGGAACCAGTCAGATATAGCAAAGCGGGAAGGAGAATTAAAGTCCCTGAAAGACTAATGTATTAAGAACTACACCTGCAACATTTGGTTTTGATTATAACCTATAATCAAAAGGTGGGAGGATGTTATAACTGAGCCATTTTCAATTTCAGCGTATAAATTTGTTTATTATTTATCCTCTATTTTTTGTAAGTTCACGTGCTGAACAATATGTCAAAGAAAAAAAGAGTTAAATGAATTTAATGCTTTTAATTTTTATGTAAAATATGAGCGCGTGCTATCTTCAAAATTTGTTAAAATGTAAAGATTATGTGATGCGTGTGGCATCCACAGTTTTGTTTTTTAATTCAAGAAATAGAACAGAATAAAGTTAGCAACGATGTTGGTTGCATTTTTTTTTATATAGTATGAATTTTTAATTTTAGTGAACTACTTTTTACCGTAGGAATAATTTTCTTATGTTTAATGTTATAGGGAATTATTATATGAGCATAAAAGATGCTACTTTAATAATTTTAAAGTGTAAATAAGTAGTCTTGGCGTCCGCCTTTATACAGTTTAATTTAGTAAGAGAAAAGCTAGGAATTTGCGGTGCTTATTCCGTTGCTTTACAATAACCAAGACAAATCTATTTAAATTCACCATTTGCAATGAAATGAAAGAGAAGGTGATGTTTCAAAACTAAAATGTAAAACAATTTTATGGCTTTTAATTTTTATCTAGAAATGAAAGTCTGCATTTATTGAAACAGATAAAATTACTCTTAATTTCTGTTAATTTCGAATTAAAACTGTTTTGGTGTGATAGTTGATGCTGGTTTTAGCTTTTAATCATTTCCTCATTGCTGTACTAAGTGTTTATAGTAAATCTGCAACTAGGAGAATAAAAAGGAAACATTTAAAAGAGAAAGATGAAGGCATTAAAGTTACCAAAATAAAGAAATTAAGTTAGTGTAAATTAGGAGAAAAATCTGAAATCAACAAAAATTAATCAGCAATGAATTAAAAGGCAAGATAAAATAAATAAATAAATAATAGCACATGGATAAACTAACTTCATTACATTTGAGTGATATTACTTTAAACAAGCCAAAGCTAGAGAAGTTGCTGAAAACACTGGAATAAAAACTTAGTGTTAAACAGATGGCTAGAAAAATATTATGGGTTTAGCGCTACATTGGGAAGAAGGTGAAATTAAACATGATTATTAAGAACAAATTTAATCCTTATTTAGGAATGAAAATACAATTTCTTTTCTATGCTCCAGATGTAGGCTGAAGTGTGCTTTTATTATTTCCCTCCTAATGTCCTAAATGTGTATAATTTACAATTGTACATGGGAAAAAAAGAGTTTTTTAGAAACATATTAAAATATTGTTATATCTAAATAATTCTAAATATATAAATTAGCAAAGCCTGATCATACACTATCAAAGGCAGCAGTAACCTTTAAATCACTGTCTAGATAGGTAACGAAGTCTAGCTTATTTTGAACGATCTTTTACAAATTTTCTACTACTTAAAATTTCACAAACAATTAATGCACTGATAAAATTAAAATTCACAAAAATATATTAGACTACCAAACGTTTTTGTTACTATTTACCAGTTTATTCTACCCTTACAATGAAACCTAATTACTTTAAAATATATAAGTGTTAAATTTGTCTACTGAAGATTGAAAAGACCAATATTACTATTTAAGACCTATTATTACGAAACTATAAAAGTTTAATGAGTGTGCTTCAATATACCTTAAATTACCCCTTTTTATACCAAAGTTCAGTTTACCCTGTCCCCACAATGAAATCTAATTATTTAAAAATATGTAAACATTAAATTTGTCTATTTAAGATTGAAAACATAAAACATAATTTAGACTTATGATAATAAATTTATTAAAAAAAAAAAAAAAAATTACTTTTTCAGCTGGATCACTCATTTTCTTTCGAAGTGTTGAAACAACATTTTTGCATAAATCACATTCCAAATCTTTCACTCTAGCAGGGAGCTGAAGTCTTGATTTTTCTGAAAGAATCAATAATCACAAATACAAACAATAATAATTAATTAAAGCTTTAATTCATTAAAAAATTTTCTCTGTTTAATGTCAGCTATTTTACATTTTTGCTAATGTAAAGATTTATTATAAACTGTTTTCCCAAAATGAAAAAAAAAAAAGGAACAAATTTTACAAACAATAATTCACCTATATAGATGCAAGTACCAAGTTATTAACAACCATCTTGTTTGAGAAATGTGATTTATTATTCATAAAAAAATATCTATCCTATTTCTTTCTAAACACATTTTTTTAAATGCTATAGATATCTGAATTAATAGATACTTTAAAAATTTATTTTGTTAATGCTGAAAATAATGTTATTGTTGATGTTACACGAGAATAGATTTTCATACGAAATGCACAGTTATTATAAACTATACTTTGAGTGACTTTTTTTTACACAACTTATTTTAAACGCAAAAATTAGACAAATAGTATTATAAAGTAAACTTACCGTCACACAATCGAAGAGCAGGGCAAATATTATCTGGCTGTAATTCTTGCTGCAGGATATCAATTAAAGCATCTACATTGGAATTAAGAAAACTAGTACAGTCATTCCTCAAAGAGGAGGGTAAAATATTGCATCCTTGATCAACTAAATTTTCAATTTTTGCCTGAAATATTTAAAAAGCATATTTATTATATCTATTTAAGATCATCATGAAAATTATGAGCTATTCAAAACAGAATAAATTTTTACCTTAATTGCAGGATCACTTAAGGTGTTTTCAACTTCATTCATAGTTTCTTTACATAAGTCACAAAAAGGACCTTCTCCAGCTTTAGTTAACACTCTCACATTCAGTTCTAAATAAATAAATTAAATAATAAATAAAATGATATGATAAATTATTTAAATAATCATTAAAATATTATAATAATGATAATGATTATTATAATTATGATTATTTAAATAATATAAATTATTTAAATAATCATTTTAAAATTATGCAGTACCCTATATTAAAAAATAATAACTTTTGATTTAATAAAATTAAATTTTTAAAAACTTGCTATATTACATGAATATCAAGTTATTGAATAAATTTGTTTTTTAAGCATGACATTTCTACTTACATCAGGGATGAGAGTGGGAAATGGACAAAAAGTCTGAAAATATGTGCAATATTCAAAGATAATTTCATTTTTGTAATAAAAGTAGAAACAGATACAAGAAATCATACTTTCCATAAGCAAATATGAGAATAAATGAAAACTAATTGCTCAAGAACATGTTAAAATAAAGGAAATTAAACAAAAATAAGAATATTTTAAAATAAAAAAAAGTCTGAAATTCCTACTAAAGTCTGAAGAGTCTCATTTCTGTTACATAGAACGATTTTAAAATTAATTCCATAAAACTAAAGTGGGGAAAATTTTGTAGATTAAAGAAGAGAAAATTCTTTAAAAGTTCATGTCAAAAGAATAAATAAAGAAAGAATAGTTTTTATATAATTATCTTTTTCAAGGAGCAAATTATATGGACTTTTTTTTTTTTTTTTCTTTCTAGGTATGATGTATATTATAACTTATAAATAAATGTCTACATTAACTTTCTTTAAAACAAGCAGAAACAACTCCCCATAAATCAATCGTATGCACAAACACATACACATTTTGAAAACCAATAAGCAAAACAGATAGCGAAATATCATATGCATATAAAGTTTCTCACTTAATCAATGTTTATAACTTTATAATTTGTTGTCAGAGACTATATAGGCAAGATTAAACCTGTCATTTTATTTTGATTTTCAGTATTTTAACACTCTTCTATTTTACTAAATAAGTTTTGAAACAAGGGGTAAATATAAGGACTATATCAATTTGGTAATTTGTTATATAAATTTTATAAAGCAACAAAGACAACAAAACAGGAATGATCAAGAAAGAGATACATATAAGAAAGAGTGCAAATTTATAAAATATAACAGATTGTTTAATTTTTCTTTTTCATGGATTTAAAAATAAAATACAGTGTTAATGACATTTTGGTTTTCACAAAAAAATCTCCAATCTTATCTATACTTACCAGATTTTCCATCATTTGCAACACAGGCTTTAGAAAAGACACATACATCTTCCATCTTAACACCTTTTACAACAGCACGTTTAATTTTCTCAGAATATTTATTCACAAAGCCTTTACAATGCTGTGGGAAATCTGTAACCCATTTATCACACACATTATCCAAAGCAATCTGAATGCTCTCCTAAATAAAATTAAAAAAAATATTTTTTGATTTCAGTGTTGAATGGTAGGTACAGTACAATTTAACATCTTTATTGTACTAAACAAAATAAAATGAATATATATATATATATATATGTTATAGGCATGTTTTATACAAATACATTTTTTATAGGCAAAGTTTAGTAAAGAATATGATATGAAAACCATTCATCATACATTTACAGGACTACACAAAAGAATTTGGATGTCTTGCGATTATACTTTTAAACTGCTGGAAGTTCATTTCAAATTGTGTCATGTCTTTTTTATACTGCACAAATGTTAAGTATACTTATGTGATGCATATACAATTTATAGATAATATACAGAGAGTCACCCAAAATCACGTGAATAGTTTTTTCTATTGAATGTAATTGATGCAATTGCTGAACTAAAACACATACAAAGTCCAAGAAAACTGCTTAGGCACCATGACAAAAGAAAAACAAGAATTTTTTTTAAACAGATTACTTTCAAGATATTGTGTGTAAATTCTTTTTTACGAGTCGTGAAAAATAAACTGCTTGTGTTTTTCAAATAAAACAGTTTTGGTTGTGCAAATTCCGTAATTAAATAAATTAATGAATTTTTTTTTCCCCCTGAAGGGGGTTTCCTGATGTTTTGACGAAAGAAACAAAATTTATTGCAAAATTTTTTATCTAATATTTTCAGCTTAATATTGACAATCTTTTAGTTTGAATACAACTAACACAAGATAGATCTGAAGGGATCACATATGAAATGAAGGCTTTATACAAAAAAGGTGTTAGTGAGCTTTATATCTGTGCTTATTCAGCTAATTATGCACACAGTTTCTATATTTCCTGTGAAAGTTGTGGCTTAGTCATTGAAAGTGAGCAAAATGTACCTAAGTTATACCGACAGCAATGACAAACAGGAACTATTGATGAGAGAGTGTTTATACTTTTTAATGATGCTCTATATGGTTATACAGGAAACAGAAACCTTTTGGAAACTGCATTAATTTCAATGTTTGGACTCTTTACTATAAACAATTTTACTAAAACCAAAAGAAAAAATCATAGAGAAAAATATTTTTTCTTGAGTGATATCAAGAATAATGCCTATTTTTTAACCTTGATTTATGCAATAAAAATTTTAAAACATAATGCTCTGATCATAACTAATATTACTTAAATGCAAACTTGTGATAAAAACATGTTTACTAAATCTTCTAACTTTTCCCTCATTACTGATTGTAAAATTAGGGGGTATTCATTAATTACGTGAGGTGTTCAGGGGTCGAAACGAATCTCACCCAATCTCATGTGGGGGAGAAGGGGTTCTCTGCAAATATTACGTAATTTAAGTCTAAATTTGCACTGAAATAAGCACTATTTAAGTAGGAACTCGTGAAATTAGGAACCTTTTTGTGTGGTGCTCTTGCTTATCAAATTCATGTCAAATCTTACCCCGGGAGTGATCTAGAGAACTGTGGTTCTGAAATGTGACTGTCAAAATGATAGCACTGGCTTGATGCCCCAATGGAGTAATTTCAGTGTGCTTGGACCTAATGACTTGAGATTAAACTGTAATTTGTCCAAGAGCCATGAATAAAGCAACTGCATAAAATAAATGGATTCGTTATTGTGAAACCCTTTCTTCATCATAGATAACATATGTCACCAAATAATATTCATTATATATATATTAAAACTTTTTTTTAATGATTTTTTTAGTAACATAATCCTTAAAGATATGCATGAAATTATAAATAAACCTTTCAGTGAAAATCAACATCTAAATCTATACGAAAAAATAACACCTTCTGCTTTTAAAATTTTGACAAGGTTTATTCCATTTCATAACTACATATTATTTAAAAAGGCTTCATATAAACAATGCATAGGACTGCCGCAAGGTGGCATAGCTTACAGTCTTCTAGATGATTTATATTATTATGAAAGATAAATTAAGAGTACTAGTTTTAGATTACTAAGGTACATTGATGATATTATAGTAATATATTTAATAGCCATAACAAT